>LAPY01000040.1:102694-112757 GCA_000970635.1 Eragrostis tef
AAACTTCCCCCGCCATTTTTCTCAATTCGTGTTGGATCCTCCAATTCTGGAACAGCCATGATTTTGTTGGTTGTCGGAGTTGGCAGGATAGGTTTAGGTACTGGTATAGTGACAACGTTTTTGAGCTGAGATAGACATACATCTTCTTCATTGCTTGCTTGTATAGCCTGTGGGTTTGTGATGTCCCGCGTTGGGGCTTTCTAAAAAGTTCCTTAGAGGTAGCACCAGCATAAACTTGAGGCATTTCTGAGGCTGCCATGATTTTCTGAGGGCAAATCTCTTTGATTGATGTACTCTGCGATCCTACCATATTGTTGAGATCTGCTACTTGTTCATTATCGTCAAACACAACTGAGGAATTACAAGAGTTATACACTTGTATGTTTGCTCCTCCTTGTCGTTCATTATGCATTTTCAACTGATCAAGAAGGTTGACAGAGGTCTGAACCACAATGGCATCAGAATCACGTCCAGAAGGCCAACCTGGTCCTGCGCTTATGAATGTTACTTGGAATGTCAGAGAAAGCTTGATCCGCTCCTTCTACATCAAAGAAAAAAGGTTGCAGTTCAGTCTGAATGGCATCAGACCTAGAGAGGTCGGGTTCCTGCATCATCCCTTCCAAGGACATGCCAGTTTCCACCATCACTGGGGATGTATACTGACTTACAGAACCTTCTTTTTCCTTTTCTGCAGCAGCCCAAAGCTGTCTCATCGCTCTATGTTCTGGAGGTGAAGCATTGAATCTGGATGAAGGAGAAGAAACACATCTATCTGCTGCACGGCATCTCCTTGATGACTCGCCCTGGTAACACCCACTGCCATGGTGTCTCTCTGAAGCCGGCATCTTGTTTCTCTCCCTGCCTTCAATCCAGCGAGGGACACGGTTAAGTTGATAACGTGCTTGTGACTGGTGTCTATCTCTGTCGTCTTCGTCGTCCTTCCTGGAACGGCGCCACTGATCACGCCCCTCTCTGCAGTAGCGTGGTGGTGACAGCTGTGCATCATCATCTAAATCCCTGATCCATGCAATTTTCTCAACCACCCGCGGTCGTGAGCGTGGATTGCTTCGGTAGTCGATTGCTAACCCTCTCTGTACTTCCCTGTTCTGCAGCTTCTGAGCACCCTTCCTGTTGCTCAGTAGGACTCTAGATGAGGCACTTCCAAAGGAGAGCCTACGCTCCATGGATCGATTGCGAGGCAGGAATTTTTCCTTGGTAGCGGCTAAGTTTCGCTGCTGTTGTGGTATAAGGAAATGGTTGACTGTAAGGGCAGTAGCTCTCATCGGAGTAAACATAGGCGCTGGGTTCCTTCTCATGCAAGCCTTGCACGGGCATTGATGGGATATGTGGCCACTACCCAGACAACGCCAGCACTTAGAGAGGTTTTTGCACTGAGCCTTGAGATGATCTTGGATAAGCAGTTATAGCACCTTCCTTTAGTTTTCTCTTTGAATCTTTGTTGACCTGCTCTATGGTGATGCAGTTGCGAGTGAATGCTTTGCTTCTTTAATTTTCTCCACCAATATCTTCCTTTTACCACCTGCCATGGCTGTTGATTAGATCTTTCCAGTGTCTCGCACTCTCGGCTGCCATTGGAAGTACCCTGCTGTCGAGAGCAGACTTGAGAGCATTGCAATGGCTTCATCCACCAGAGATTCCCCCGCAAAGCCGCTTCTATCGGCTCTCGGGTAGAGTTGCCCAAAAACTCCATTGTGGGCCGGCTCAAAGAGGATGCAGGGGGCGCCTCCCTGTTGTACATGACGACCACCAATTCTGAAGCAAAATGAACCTTTCTCCGGCAAACCGTCGGCAGCAGGGATTGAGGAGAAGAGCCCCTATTGATGCTTTGATCATTCCGCCAAACAAATCGTACATTGGATTTAACCACTTCGGCATAAGACCGGCAAAAGGAACCTGCAGAATCAGAGGCTAGAAGCACTTCACCTGGGCTTCGGAACTTTTTCCCAACAAGAATGCTGTCCGGCACCTTATAGTTAGCCGTCATCTCCATTGCTGGAAGTAAATCTGCTTGCATCCATCTTGAATCACCGGAAATTCCATTGCACAGACGATGACCAACCTGCTGCAGTGCCCGCTTCTTCTTCCCGTGGCTCTGTTCCTCTCCGAGATCTAAGAAAAACTGGGTGGGGAAGGGATGGGGATTAGGTGGTGTTGTCCGGGCTGCTGGATTACGGTTGATTTTTTGTGGATTTTGGTTGATTTCAGGTGGAAATCTGGATCGAGAGAGATGGGGAACGGAGTCGCCCGAGTCGCCTCTCCTAGGTGACCGTTGGAGACCCATTCTCCTTGCAGCTGAGTTCTTTGATCAGGCATCTGCTAATTTCGGACAATCCCTTTCCTGTTTCTGTCATCCTATGCTTCAATTGTTTCCTTGTCTGAAGTTTATCTTGGAAAGCCTGCCATAAGAAGATCCTTATATTCAGTGACAATTTTGTTTTCCAGATCTTCTTAGCTAACGCATTTGTCATCCCTCCAAAGTTCATAAACCTATAAAGTGAGCTAGTTGAAAATTGTTTATTCTGTGTAAGAGCCCATTCCACTCTGTCATCCTCTTCAGAAATCTGAACTTGCAACAGCATTTCCTGAACGCTACTCCATTCTGACTCTTCCTCAGGGCCAAACATCCTTCTGAAGCTAATCTGCCACCCTTCTGAAGCTGCAGTATTCACCTTGATTTATAGTTCAGAACAGATAGGGCTGCATAATCTGTCGGACAAATCTTCAAAAGGCCTGAAATGAAACAGCAGTGCAGAATGTAGTCGATCTTCTCATCTTACCAGGTGTGAACTCCAATCTCAAGCCAAGGAGTGGAATTTCAAGCTTGGAGCCTGCGAACACTCTGAATGACATAGTTTCCTGACCTCTGCAACTTCCCAATCTTGTCAGGCGCCATGGATTCAGAGTGGACCAATGCACAGTCAGACACTGATCGAAGTAGGCATCGACGCAAGAGATGTTCCTCCTCCAGATGAGAAGGAACGCGAGCAGCTGACATGAACCTACACCTCCTCGCCCGAGCAAGCTCTCGCAGAGCACAAGAGAAGGTCCTCCCCGTCACCGATACAACTCCAAGGTGGCGGCCGGGCAACCCGAGCCATTAAAGAAGAACTAAGAGGCGGAGCGGCGTAGGAAGCTTATATGGTGGCGGGGTGATAGGGGAAGCAGCGGAGCGCCGTCGCCGGCTCGCCGCGCCGCCGTCGCCGGAGAAGAGCCGGGAGGAACCCGGTTCAGGGGGCTCTATGCAAATAATTGGATCGCGATTATTAATCGCGACCCAAATATTTGCACAAAACCTCCTGATTTGGATCGCGACTATTGATCGCGATCCAAACTAGGGGGTTTATTGAAAATACCTGGATCGCGGTAGGGGTCTCTGCAAATTTCTGGATCGCGGTAGGGGGCGTTCGCCGCGAAGCCGACGCGCCAGGTCGCGACCTCACTCACCACGGCGGCAATGGCGGGGGGCCTCACGCTGCCTCCACTCCGCGCTGCGCGAGCCGTCCAGAACACACCTTCCGGCGACCTGGAACCCCTGTACTCGAACGAGCTCCATGGCGGACGGCGAAGGCCATGGAGCTCCGGGCGCCGAGCGCTGAGCCGCTGAAGGCAATGACCAGGCTTGCGATGCTTTCACCAATCCTGACAACATTTGAGCAGCGAGCTGCCGAAAGGTGGACGTTTCAGATAAAGAAATGAAATTCAGAGAAACAAGCAACTGCAGAGGACATTGGTAATCCAGAGAAAGTACGCGACTGTCACTCATCTTCTTCCACCCAATCCTAATTTGATCTTCATGAAGCTAGAAAACGCATAAGAAAATTACAAAGATGGGGTGATTTAATGCACCTGTGATGCTCTGCACGAAACACTCTGAAACTCGGTTAGAACAGGGCTGTGCGGCCATTCATGTGCCGTTTAATCCAATCTATACTTCAGTCAGAATAGAGACAAGCCGTGCCTAGCAAATCAGACATATTACTCAATGTTGTGGATTGAGAATTCCCCCTGGTTATATGTCGATTGTTCCAAGCCGGAAGTGAAGTTTAATTAAGCACTTCCGTCAAAAAAAGTTTAATTAAGCACCGAAAAGAGGCAACATTTACCTTTTTGTTGCTAAATATAAATTATGCGTTTGAACAGCCCATCAATATATAGATACAAAGAACTACCACCCTATCTAAAAGTAATCCTACTTCATGTCAAATCAGCCGCGCCAAACTTTCTCACATAAACTAAAACTACAGTATTGCAAATTACAGAAATATTTTTATGATGGGCTGCGATTATGGCTCTCTTCATACGGTCACAGTTTATTTATGTGAGAAAGTTGCAGTACTTCTCTGTTTTCTAGCACCATGAAGATCTCACCAGCCATGACCGTAAGAAGCAAGGGTTAGCAATGAAATATTCAGTATTGCAACTCTGAATGTCACAGTTTTTTTTTTAGCTCTGCAACTTCCCAATCTTATCAGGTGCCATGGATTCACAGTGGATCAATGAACAGTCAGACACTGATGGAAGTAGTGCTCGACTCAAGAGATGTTCCTCAAGTTAAGAATGAACGCGAGCAGCTGGCATGGGCGCCGACCGAACAAGCACATGCTCGCCCGAACTCTCCCTGAGCACCTCCCAGTCGCCGATCCTACTCCAAGGCGGCGGTCGACCCGTGCCTTCAACGGAGAAATAGGCGGCGGCGAAGTGAGAGAGAGGGTCGCCGGAGAAGAGTCGGTAGGAACCCGTTTCAGGGGGCTTGGTGCAAATAATTGGATCGCGATCTAAATATTTTCACATAACCCCCTGATTTGGATCGCGACTATTGACCGCGATCTAAATTAGAGGGTTTATTGAAAATACTTGGATCGTAGTAGGGGGCTATCTGCCAAATATTGGATCGCGGTAGGGGGGTTCCTGCAAACAAGATGCGAAGCCGACGAGCGACCTCACCGCGGCGGCCATGGCGGCTCGCCGGCTCGCCGCGCCGCATCAGCCGTCAAGAGCACATCTTCCGGCGAAGCCAAACCCCTTTACTCCGTCAAGAACAACACGGTGGACGGCGGCGGAGCTCCGGGAGCCGAGCACCGCATCTGAAAAACGCGACAAGATTGCTCCCGGATCTTACCAGGCTTGCAAACAAGATTGCAATTTTATGACTGACACAATTCTTTCACCAGTCCTGACAGCAGCATTTGAGCAGTGAGCTGCCGAAAGGTGGAATTTTCAGATAAAGAATGCAAATTCAGGGAAACAAGCGACATCATATGGCATTGGTAATCCAGAAGCCCCTTCGACTATCGCTCTCTTCTTACAGTCATGGCTGACGAGATCTTCATGGTACCACAAAACAGAGATATGGCTAAGCGGCGCATACGAAATGCTCTGCACATTTCAAGAGAAACTCCTAAACATGTTCAGGAGTCAGGACAGGGCCGTGCTGCCATTCGTGTGTTATTAGTTTCAACCTATACTTCAATCATATCAGAAAATACAGCCACAAATGCAGAGGAAATTTTCCCTGAGTATATGTTGATTGATCATTGTTCCATGCCACGAGTCGAAGCTCAAGCGGTGAGAGGCAAACAAATAACCTCCAGTTGTTTGCAGATAATATTATAAGGATAAATCCATGGTTACACTAATCTGGAGTTCAACAGTCCATCAGTACAAATACAAGGTAAAATTTCCCATGTTTCCTCAGAGCCCATTTGAGCAGTGAGCTGCCGAAAGGTGGGATTTTCAGATAAAGAATGACAATTCAGAGAAACAAGCAGCAGCAGATGACATTGGTGATCCAGATACCCTGCCACTATCACTCTCTTCTTACAGTCATGGCTGATAAGATCTTCATGGTGCTAGAAAACAGAGAAACATTGTTGAGATGGGTTATGTAATGTACATATGAAATGCTCTGTTGCAAGAGGCACTCTGAAACATGGTGCCATTCATGTCTTCTTAATTCGAATCAAGCACAATGTAGTTGACTGAGATTAACGAAAATACAGCCACAAAAATTTCATCGAGTATATGTTGATTGATCATTGTTCCATACCACAAGTGAAGTTCAAGCACCGAACATGCAAACAAACAACCTCCACTTGTTTGCAGGTATTATCAGGATAAATCCAAGGTTGCACTAATCTGAAGTTGAACAGCCCATCAGTCCAAACACAAGGTAAAAATCCCCATGTTCCTCAGAGCACATACCACTCTGAATGTCACAGTTTCCTGACCTCTGCAACTTCCCAACCTTGTCAGGCGCCATGGATTCAGAGTGGATCAATGCACAGTCAGAACTGATGGATGTAGGGCTCGACTCTAGAGATGTTCTTCCAGTTAAGAAGAAACGCGAGCAGCTGACATGGGCACTGAACAGGCACCTCCTGGCGCGAGCTCTCATCCTCTGACCAAGCACAAGAGAAGCTCATCCCAGTCACCGATCCAGCTCCAAGGCGGCGGCCAGGCGGGCGACTCGTTCCTTTGAAGAAATAGGGGGCGGCGCGGAGGCGGAAGGATACACGGCGGCGAAGTGAGAGAGAGGGGAAGCAGCGGAGCTCGCCGCGACGCCGCTGGCCGGCGCAGAGTCGGGTGGATCGCGATTAATAGTCACGATCCAAATATTTGCACATAACCCCCTATTTTGGATCGCGACTATTAACCGCGATCCAAATTAGGGGGCTTATTGAAAATATCTGGATCGCGGTAGGGGGCTTGCTGCAAACTTCTGGATCGCGCCAGGTCGCGACCTCACCATGCCGGCAATGGCGGCTCCCCCGCTCGGACTACCAGCCCCCGACTGTCCCGCATGCTTCACTGCTCACGCCGCCTCCACTCCGCGCCGCGCCAGCCGTCCAGAGCACATATTCCGGCGAAGCCAAACCCCTGTACTCAAACGTTAAACGAGAAACCGGCAAGAACAACGCGGCGGACGGCGGCGGAGGCAATGGAGCTCCTGGCGCCGAGCACCGCATCCAAAACCGCTACTAGATTGCTCCCGGCTCCGACCAGGCTTGCAAACAAGATTGTGATTTTCTGACTGACACAACTCTTTCACGAGTCCTGACAGCATTCGAGCACTAGCAGTAAGCTGCCGAAGGTGGAATTTTCAGATAAAGAATGACAATTCAGAGAAACAAGCGACAGCAGATGACATTGGTGATCCAGATACCCTGCGACTACGCTCTCTTCTTACAGTCATGGCTGATGAGATCTTCATGGTGCTAGAAAACAGAGAAACAGAAATATTGTTTAAGATGGGGTGATGTTATGCACATATGAAATGCTCTGCATATTGCAACTGACACTCTGAAACTTGGCTAGGACAGGACTCTGTTGACGCTCATGTTATGTTAGTTTCAATCTGTACTTCGATCAAAATATAGAAACAGACATTACACATCAGAGATCTCGCATAATGTAGTTGATTGATACAGCCACAAATGCGAAGGAAATTTCCTCGAATATATGTTGATTGATCATGGTTCCATGTCACGCGTGAAATTCAAGCACTGAACAGGCAAACAATAACCTCCAGTTGTTTGCAGATACTATCAGGATAATTCCAAGGTTGCACTAATCTGAAGTTGAACAGCCCGTCAGTACAAACACAAGGTAAAAAGCCCCATGGTTCCTCAGAGCACATATATACAAGGAAAAGTTTCTATCACCCTATCTAAAAGTAATAATACTTGTCAAACAGACCACACCTTTTTCTTGCATAAATACAACACTATTTCAGCTAACAGAAATACTGTTGGCTAACACAGCTATACCGATAGTCTAAACTGATCGCGAGCACCCGCCAGGAAGTAAGAACTTGAACTTGTCTTCGTGCTTGATCAAATAGGAAGGCAAATGCATTGCAGATGCTGACTTCGGTATCGGCCCCATCTTCTTGAACAGGTCACTGAATGTGTACTCTTCAGGTAGCATGTCAAACAGGTCCTCCCCGTTGCATATGACCCTCTGGATTCTCTCTGGGTTCAGGAAGCTTTGCTGTCTCACCCGGTCTGCATGGCTATAAGCCCTCATCTTGAAAACAAAATCCTTGATGTACCTGAAGCAGAAGCTACAATGCCATCCCGCATCAGCCATGATAAGGTTGCTCTGACGGGAGTGGCGATATGGTGTGCGCCTGGTGAACAGATGTGCCGTCGACCTCCAGCTGTTGTAATCCACAGGAAATTCAAAGGAGTACATGTAGTTATGCAACTCAAGATGCATGACTGGTGGTATTCCATCACACCACTTGAGCAACTGCAAAGTCTCAGGACTTGGTATCTCATCGGCATCAGCCATGATCAAGACATCCCCCACAGCAATACCCGATCTTCGTATCAGCTTGTTAAGTGCACGACGGTGATTGGCCTCTACATCAAAGGGCTGCCTCTTAGCATTAGCATCCAGGTGTCCAATAGAAATATTGTCATAAACAATCTTGGACCCAGCAAATGCAAAACGGTTAAGGTTTTCATAGAAGGCAAGTGGCTTTGGGATGCCGGTGAAGGTGGAATTTGACTCAAGGATGACAAACCTGTCAACATATGGAAGGAGCTCACCGTAGCGGATTTCCAGAATATCAAGTTCATTACTGAAGAGGACAGCATCAAAGACGCGGCGAGGAGAGGAGAGGACGCCCCAGCCATGAAGCCGGCAGAGCTGAGGCATGGACATATTGGGGGCATAGTAGTGCGGGATGCGGGTGAATGGCGTTGGTGCCTTGTCCCACAGCGGACGCAGAAAGTAGGAGATACTTTGGAAGTGCTGGGTGACAGCAAAAACCAACACTGAAAGAACCAAACCAAAGGGTATCAAGAACTTGAGAGATGGAATTCTTCGCCTGGTTACAGGGGGGAGAGGCAACTCTCTGGCCATGGCAGGGTCTTGTCTCTGTGACAGAGAAGAAGACATTAGCGAAAATTGTTAACATGGGAAAGGGAGTATAAATAAAATGAACCATCTAAATTTCTGAAGAAATTGACATGTTCATTAATTACCATCTAAAGGAGCGCATAAAAGCCTGGAACATATGGATCGAATTGATTGGCAAATAAAACGGAGCTAATAGTAGCAAATTACTAACTACTTTTTTGAGAGAACAATTAGCACTAGCAATTATCAGGACACAGTTCTTACCAAATAGCCATGAAACCAATCCCGATGCGAAGATCAGTGAAGCACGGCGCAAGCATATGCGCCAGCTGTTCTTAGCACTTCCAACAGAACTCTCAACTATAGCTTCTCCTGCCATGCCGTCCTGCGCCTACTAAATAAAAATCCAAAATTTGCAGAGCAAGTCAAATCAAAAGTCAAGTATTGGACAAAAAAAAAGGACGAGAAAGACGGAGTCACCTAAGGGGTTAAGCGAAGAAGACGATAAAGGTGACGACGAAGAGCTGGAAAGAGAAGACAAAGGCGGACGGCCGGCAAGCTACGGCATCGAAAATGAGTGGGATTTCGGACACGTCGCTTGCACCGCGCACTGTTAATGCCGTAGTTCCCAAACTTGTGCAACCTCTCATCAGGCGCCATGGATCCAGGAATTGGTCAAATTGCACCGCGAGGGAAGGCACTGATTGATGGCCGTACGGCTGGATACCTCGAGTCAAGAGGAGACGTACCGATCCAGAAGGAACGCGAGAAGCTGCCGAACCCGCAACACACGACCTCTCACAGTCACCGAGCGTCCTCCGACTCGCCGATCGAATTCGGTGACGGCGACCGTGGGCTCCATGCCCTCGACGAAGAAACATGAGCGGGTGCGGCGGGGGAGGCAGGGACGTACGTCCGCGAAGTGAGAGGGGGCGGAGTGCGTCCGCTCGCCGCCGCCGTCGCCGGCGAAGGGTCGCGACTTGTGACCGGGAGCCATTTCAGGGTGTTTTTGTGCAAAAGTTGGATCGCGATTATTAATCGCGATCCGGATAATTTCAAATAACCCCCTGGTTTGGATCGCGACTATTGATCGCGATCCAAATTATATTTGCAATAAACCCCCTCGTCGGACGGCCGCCTCCGTCGTCCGTCTCCCTCCGCGGCTCCTCCCGCCCCT
>LAPY01000040.1:112853-126292 GCA_000970635.1 Eragrostis tef
TGATCGCGATCCAAATCAGGGGGGGTATCTGTGAACTTCTTGATCGGGTCGGGCGGGTTCCTGCAAACAAGCTGCAAACCGCGCCCGGCTGGCGGTCATGGCCGCTCGCCGGCTCCGGCCACGCGCCCCCGGCGAGCTCGACTGACGCCGCCTCCACCCTGCGCCACGTCAGCAGGCCACACCACTTCTCCCGCCGCCCCGGAACCCTGGCGCCCGAAGGAGAAGCCGGCAAGAAGAACGCGGAGGCGCGGCCATGGAGCTCCTGCATCTTGAGCCGTGAAACTGCAAAGAGCAGGATTGCAAAGATCGTAAATATGCAAGAATTATTTCACCAATCCTGACAGAATTTCGGCATTGAGCTGAAGAAGGAAATTTTCAGGTAGAAACATTCAGACAAACAAACAGCAGCAAAAATACGACAGAGATCAGAATTGCAAGAGACTTCTTGTCTGTTGCTCTGGCTCTGCAGTCTGCAAATCGCAAGATACACTCTAAAACTTAGTAAACAGGGATGTGCTGTCATTCTTGTGCAGTTATTCAGTGACAATACAGACATATCAGACCTTACAAATCAGAGATCTTACACGATGTAGCTGAATCCAGTTACAGATGCCAAGGAAATTTCCCACTGGTTTTGTATTGATTGTTCCATAGCACAAATGAAGTCTAAGAACTCACCAGAGCCAACAAACAATCTCCAGCTGTTTGCATAGATCATCAGGGATGAACCCAAAAGGTGGCAATTATCTAGCCGTTAACATTTCTGTTTCTTGCTGTAAATTCTGGGGTTCAACAGCCCATCAGTATAAATACAACATGAAGATTGCTAGAGTTCCCCAAAACACACACCACAAAGGATTCTACCACCCTATCTAATACTATTTCATTCCAATGAACCACGCCCATTTTCTGCAAAAAACAACAGTATTGCAGCTAAAAGAAATACTGTTGGCTAACAAAGCTATGTCACTAATCTAGTCTGACCGCAAGCATCCGCCAGGAAGTAAGAACTTGAACTTGTCCGCATTCTCGATCAAATAGGAAGGCAGATGCACAGCAGATGCTGACTTTGGTATTGGCCCCATCTTCTTGAAGAGGTCCCTAAATGTGTACTCTTCAGGTAGCATGTCAAAAAGATCCTCCCCGTTGCATATGATCTTCTGGATCCTCTCTGGATTTAGGAAGTTTTTCTGTTTCACCCGGTCTGCATGACTGTATGCCTTCATTTTGAAAGCAAACTCCTTGATGTCCCTGAAGCAGAAGCTGCAATGCCAACCTGCATCGGCCAGGATAAGGTTGCTCTGACGGGAGTGGCGATACAGTGTGCGCTCATTGAACACATGTGCCGTCGCCCTCCAGCTGTTATAGTCCACAGGAAATTCAAACGAGTACATATAGTTCTTCAGCTCAAGATGCATGACTGGTGGTATTCCATCACACCACTTGAGCAACTGCACAGTTTCAGGGCTCGGGATCTCATCAGCATCAGCCATGATCAGGACATCCCCCAAAGCAATACCTGATCTTCGTATCAGCATATTTAGTGCACGACGGTGATAGGCCTCTACGAGGAAGGGCTGCCTGGTAACACCAGCATCCAGATTGCCAATAGACAGCATGTCATAGACAATCTTGGATCCAGCAAACGAGAAATGGTTGATGTTTTCATAGAAGGAAAGTGACTTTGAAATGCCTGTGAAGGTGGCATTGGACTCAAGGATGACAAACCTGTCAACATATGGGAGAAGCTCGTGGTAGCGGATTTCCAGAATATCAAGTTCATTACTGAAGAGGACAGCATCGAAGACACGGCGTGGGGTGGGGAGAATGCCCCAGCCATGGAGCTGGCACAGCTGGGGCATGGAGATATTGGGGGCATAGTAGTGAGGGATGCGGATGAATGGCGTTGGTGGTTTATCCCACAGCGGCCGCAGGATGTAGGAGATACTCTGGAAATACTGTGTGACAGCAATGACAGAAACAGAGAGAACCAAAACAAATGGTATCAGGAACTTGAAAGGAGGAATTTTTCGTCTTGTTACAACAGGCTGAGGGAACTCTCTTGCCATGACAAGGTCTGATGTCTATGACAGAAAGAGAAGTGAATGATTCTCTGAGAAGCATAGGAGAGAGATCCAATTACTATTTCTTGTTTGGGGTCTTGGCAAATGTCTGAAGCTGAATGTAATCTGCATTTTGCAAGAGAAAGCAGACAGTAAGCAAAATGAATATGGTAAAGATAAAAGCAATGAACTCTGCAACACAAGTCACACAAAACTAGCATCCTATCAGAAAGATCACTAACATAAGAAAGAGAGCAATGAAATTTTAGTTGTTCTGAATTTGTAACAAAACTGGTGTGCTGTTTAAACATCTGAAAGTAAAGCATAAAAGGATGGAGGCATGGATTGCATTGAGCAATAAAAATGACAAATATTCATTCCAATAAAGTGGTTCTAAAAGAATGGCATGTGTTGGAGCCAGTAGCAATTACCAGCATGCTTCTTACTGAAAGAACCATACCAACCCCTTCGCGGAACATGATCCAATTGTTCTTTCCACTTCCAACAGCGTATTAACGAATTCCTATGTGTGGTGTTCGAATTGTAGGATTGGCTCAAAGGTTTTGGAGGATAGGAAAGTTTCCACAAGTTATTATTATTATTATTATTATTATTATTATTAGACAGCACAAGGTTGAACTTCATGTTTCCAATTCCTTTGAGAGCTCAATTGCATTTTATCTCTCCTTGGCCCTTGCTCTCTCTTGCTAATGAACACCTAACAAAACAATTCCTGATTTTCTCCTTAGAGGCATCCGAGCACCTCCTGTGAGCAATTCTGTGCTTTTCAATCCCATAGGATTCAAGGTGCTATACAACTCCAGTCCTACACTTTCCCTATTTCGATGTTTCGAGTTCCAAAGGAGCCCAAAAATATTCAGGTCTAGCAAAATGTGACATGCATTGCAACATTGGTGAAAGATCAATAAGGTTGTGCCAAATATTCATCTCCATTTCAACAGCACAAGCAAGGTGGCATCCCCTGTTGTCAAAATAAACCGGTAATTTGTCCCCAACTAATAATCTTCATTTTGAGACCGACATTAGTGAATGAGTGCATAGGCATTCATTTTTTATTTTTCTCAAGCAATCCGATTCCTAATTATTTTCTTGAACTAAACCATCCTAGCACCCAACGACAACGAGCATGTCAAAATGGAAAAATCTGAGCCGCGCGCGGGCACCTCTAAGGATCATCATCAAATCTCCTCAACCATAAAAATCCCAAAGTTATCGAGCAGCACACATCAGATCACTCGAACGAACGGAACAAGAAGAGCGGCAGAGTTACCTCAGGGAAGACCACGACGACGGAGACGCCTGAAAGCTTCCTGCTTTGGACGAACTGCCGCGCGCTCCGCCTCCCCTCCCCCTCCGCACCGCCAACCCTTCCTCCTGCTGCTGCTGACGCTTCTTCCCTCTTGTCTCATTTAATCCCTCCGCCAATCTCTCTGCCGTCTCCCCGCCTATCTCTCCCTCCCGCGCTCGCCCCTCCCCATCGCCTCCATGAGAAGAGGGAGAAACTGCCAAAATTAGGCCTAGTGATGAGTGAGTGAGGGCTAGCAGCCTAGCACCGACCCTCCTCGGTCTTCGCTTCGCCTCCTCTTCGTCTCGTCTCTGCGACGAACAACCGTCAATCGCAATCGCAGGTGGGGGTTGCTTTCCTTGTGATCTGGGGATATGCGATGAGTGCTTTGCCACTCCACCGCTTTTTCCGCTGCCTGGAGTGCGTGGGAACGCGAGCTCGGCCATGACTGGTGGTATTCCATCACACCACTTGAGCAACTGCACAGTTTCAGGGCTCGGGATCTCATCAGCATCAGCCATGATCAGGACATCCCCCAAAGCAATACCTGATCTTCGTATCAGCATATTTAGTGCACGACGGTGATAGGCCTCTACGAGGAAGGGCTGCCTGGTGACACCAGCATCCAGATTGCCAATAGACAGCATGTCATAGATAAGCTTGGATCCAGCAAACGAGAAACGGTTGATGTTTTCATAGAAGGAAAGTGACTTTGGAATGCCTGTGAAGGTGGCATTGGACTCAAGGATGACAAACCTGTCAACATATGGGAGAAGCTCGTGGTAGCGGATTTCCAGAATATCAAGTTCATTACTGAAGAGGACAGCATCGAAGACACGGCGTGGGGTGGGGAGAATGCCCCAGCCATGGAGCTGGCACAGCTGGGGCATGGAGATATTGGGGGCATAGTAGTGAGGGATGCGGATGAATGGTGTTGGTGGTTTGTCCCACAGAGGCCGCAGGATGTAGGAGATACTCTGGAAGTACTGGGTGACAGCAATGACAGACACGGAAAGAACCAGAACAAATGGTATCAGGAACTTGAAAGGTGGAATTTTTCGTCTTGTTACAAGGGGCTGAGGGAACTCTCTGGCCATGACAAGGTCTGATGTCTATGACAGAAAGAGAAGTGGACGGTTCTCTGAGAAGCATAGGAGAGAGATCCAATTACTCTCTTGTTGGGGGCCTTGGCAAATGTCTGTTGCTGAATGTAATCTGCATTTTGCAAGAGAAAGCAGACAGTAAGCAAAATGAAGATGGTAAAGATAAAAGAAATGAACTCTGCAACACAAGTCACACAAAACTAGCATCCTATCAGAAAGATCACTAACATAAGAAAGAGAGCAATGAAATTTTAGTTGTTCTGAATTTGTAACAAAACTGGTGTGCTGTTTAAACATCTGAAAGTAAAGCATAAAAGGATGGAGGCATGGATTGCATTGAGCAATAAAAATGACAAATATTCATTCCAATAAAGTGGTTCTAAAAGAATGGCATGTGTTGGAGCCAGTAGCAATTACCAGCATGCTTCTTACTGAAAGAACCATACCAACCCCTTCGCGGAACATGATCCAATTGTTCTTTCCACTTCCAACAGCGTATTAACGAATTCCTATGTGTGGTGTTCGAATTGTAGGATTGGCTCAAAGGTTTTGGAGGATAGGAAAGTTTCCACAAGTTATTATTATTATTATTATTATTATTATTATTATTATTCACAAGGTTGAACTTCATGTTTCCAATTCCTTTGAGAGCTCAATTGCATTTTATCTCTCCTTGGCCCTTGCTCTCTCTTGCTAATGAACACCTAACAAAACAATTCCTGATTTTCTCCTTAGAGGCATCCGAGCACCTCCTGTGAGCAATTCTGTGCTTTTCAATCCCATAGGATTCAAGGTGCTATACAACTCCAGTCCTACACTTTCCCTATTTCGATGTTTCGAGTTCCAAAGGAGCCCAAAAATATTCAGGTCTAGCAAAATGTGACATGCATTGCAACATTGGTGAAAGATCAATAAGGTTGTGCCAAATATTCATCTCCATTTCAACAGCACAAGCAAGGTGGCATCCCCTGTTGTCAAAATAAACCGGTAATTTGTCCCCAACTAATAATCTTCATTTTGAGACCGACATTAGTGAATGAGTGCATAGGCATTCATTTTTTATTTTTCTCAAGCAATCCGATTCCTAATTATTTTCTTGAACTAAACCATCCTAGCACCCAACGACAACGAGCATGTCAAAATGGAAAAATCTGAGCCGCGCGCGGGCACCTCTAAGGATCATCATCAAATCTCCTCAACCATAAAAATCCCAAAGTTATCGAGCAGCACACATCAGATCACTCGAACGAACGGAACAAGAAGAGCGGCAGAGTTACCTCAGGGAAGACCACGACGACGGAGACGCCTGAAAGCTTCCTGCTTTGGACGAACTGCCGCGCGCTCCGCCTCCCCTCCCCCTCCGCACCGCCAACCCTTCCTCCTGCTGCTGCTGACGCTTCTTCCCTCTTGTCTCATTTAATCCCTCCGCCAATCTCTCTGCCGTCTCCCCGCCTATCTCTCCCTCCCGCGCTCGCCCCTCCCCATCGCCACCATGAGAACAGAGAAACTGCCAATATTAGGCCTGATGAGTGAGTGAGGGCTAGCACCGACCCTTCTCGGTCCTCGCCGCCTCCTCGTCTCGTCTCTGCGAGGAACAACCGTCAATCGCAATCGCAGGTGGGTCGCTTTCCTTGTGATCTGGGGATATGCGATGAGTGCTTTGCCACTCCACCGCTTTTTCCGCTGCCTGGAGTGCGTTGGGACGCGAGCTCGGCTCGCTTTGGGGCCGTGTGCGGCAACCGGATTCCGATTCTTTGCACGGGCGATCTGTGTAGATTGCTCATGTTTGCCGTGGTGGGCACCAACCGCGCCAAGGCATGACATTCCCCACGTGGAGTCAATCTGACCAGAAAACTGGTTGGGCCATCCCGTTAAGGCCCTGTTTGGGTGCGCAAAACCAGGAGTTCGGCCCGCGGGAAACAGGCCATAAAAGGGCCTAGTTAAACCTAGCCCATTGGGCTCCTGCTGCCTTATCACAAAAGTTCACAACCAATTTATCTCAACCAATTTCACGAAACTTGCAGGGATCACCACGAAATGGCCCTTCTCTTGATCCATCAGAAATTTTGATCGCGATTCATGTAATAGATCCTGAAAAAGAAGGAATACCACTCAAAAAGGTTATAGATGCGTGCTCCGCTTGCTTCGAGCAAAGAACAATATTCACCCAGCAAGTATTGGCGAAAGCACTAACAGCACGTTTGGTTTATGACATGAGTTCGTGCGGAATGATCTGAACCTATATCCGAGCCTAATCACAACGTTTGGATTGCATCATGGAACCAGTTCGTCCGTCATCAGTTGGTGATGCATAACACAAAAACAAGCTAGCAGCTAGGAGTCAAATCATTTCTCAAAAAGCAGCGGATGACCCGATCCACATGCATGCCGGACGAACCCATGCCACATGGAGGCACTCCTCAAACCAAACACGCTCTAAATCAACTGGTTGAATTGAACATATTCCTCTTCCTTTGCCATTCATGAGGACTGTTATGCAAGCAATAGGTGCTTTTCCTGCATTGGTGGACTTTGTCATGGAGATCATGTCACGTCTTTTTAGCGAGCAGATTTCGAAATATCCTAAGTTATGGGTAGGATTCCTGAAGTGTGCTATCTTGACAAAGCCTCAGTCATATGGTGTGTTACTGCAGTTGCCAGCTCCCCAACTTCAAAATGCCTTGAGTAAGAACCCGATACTGAAGGCACCCTTGGTTGAGCATGCCAACCAGTCAAACGTTCGATCAACTCTCCAAGGTCTACCTTGGTGGTTTTGGGCCTTGCTGAAGAGCAGCACAGCAGCAACAACCTCCGCCTTCAGCTACCCAAGCGCAAAGTGGCCAGACTCAAGCACAAAGTAGCCAAAACCAGGCTGCAGAAGCCAGTAGTTCTGCTGCAGATACCACAGAATTTATCTCCACTTCATGTTTCTAAAAAAAAGTACATATTCGCTTCATCAATTTATCGAGCAAGATCGCATCACCTCATACTTATCAAGCCGCGATAGCCACGTATCGGTAAAATAAAATTAACAGCGAAGTTTTTCCAAAAGAGAGAGAGAGAGAGAGAGAGAGAGAGAGAGCAACTTTTTGTTCTACAGTTGACCATTATGACTTACAAACAAAATTAGAAGCGAAGTCCGCTTACAGCAAATAGAGCATTCAGATTCCTGCTCTGTGGGTATTCAGATTCCCTGTCGGGAGAACAAACTCTGGTTCAAAAACATTTTAACCAAAATATTGAGTTCTAAAGTCAACCGGATAACCAATGTGCAGGAATGGATGGGATTTCCTTTATCTGAAAGGGAATGAATGGGATTGCCAACGGCCAGTCAACTTAAAGATTTGTCTTTAGCTTTAATCAAATCAAACAGTTGGAACCCTGTTACCGACAACAGCTATCATGCACTGCAATGCAGTTCAGCATGCTCCCTCCTGCCAATGCTGTTCAATCCAGGTAGCAGATAATAGAAATACAGATTTACTCCTACCTGTCTGCTCGAGTGTCTGCTGTCTCATTTCCCATACATGGAGGTTGACATGCATGCATGACATCCTTTTTCTCTCCACGGCATGACAGTATGACACCCTAACCACCAAAAAGATCAAGGTCAAGCTGAAATAGAAGGGAAGAGCTAGCATTCAAATAGATTACTACATTTCGTCTCCGTTTTAGATGGAGATGGAGAGGTAACGACCAGATACTAGATTCTAATTAAAATGTTGTCTGTATTGGTTCCTTGAGTGCTTTCTTCCTCCCCTTGTGCATTTGTGGTGCCTCAACTCAGTCCACTGACATGCCTTTTAGCTTATATTGTTTTAAAGAGGAAGCACTTTAATTTATATATATCACACTTGGAGGTCCATAATAATTGGCAGCCTAGAGACGTCCTACCAAACAAGGCATGTATCCTCATCTTCTTCTCCTCCTCAATTGGTGGGAGGGACATTGTGAACACTGTGCATCAAATGGAACAAAACGATATAGTGATACATAATTTTAATAATATAATGTCACTACTAAAAGACTGAAAAAATTGAGTATCAATGGGAGATGAAATGATGAGGATGGTGACCAAAATTAGATGGGGCTGTATATGTGAACCATAAGAGCTGGGTTTTTCTTTGTGGGTGTATATGCACATCATGGACATGCATGTCAGGGTCATCCCCAGTAAAGTGAAAAGACAAATTGTATCAATGAATAATGTGATGGCGATTGCAAAGACATGATGCAGACAGAAAATGAAGTTGTATCAGCATACTGAATAAAAAAAGACATAAAAATCAGGCCATCTTAATTATACTTGAGTGATTTCCTAGACAAACAATACTGTACAAGGATTGGATCACAACCAACGAAATAATTGCGAAGCATACAGACATAATAAAATTATTTTGGTGTGCCACTACCATGGGTTCACTAATAAACAATCTTTATTCCACACAATATAAAATTGCTCACAAAATGCCTTGTGTATAAAAGAAACGCTATACAATTGTATCGGCAGTACTCAAAGATCCCAATAATCATTGGATATAAATTAATCACCGCGCATGCCCATATAATTTGATTTTTATTCACAAAATACAGCTCCACCGCCTCAACCACTTTTTATGCTTGCACGTTTGTTCCTTCAGGTCGAGCTAGTCCATGTTCAGAAGGAAAGGTCAAGGAAATACGTAGCAGGATACGCAACGATCCGCAACAAAAGTGGATGCTGGGTGTGGCTGGCCCTATACAACTCGTGGCAAATCGTACGCAACAAACGCGATGACAAACTTTGAGTCAAATTTCTGACAGAGACACGTATGAATGCTACAAACTGCACTTAAAGAGCGTGTACGAAGGAATAAGACCTGTCAATAATACACGAATATGCAAATAACGCACACATGGTACATACAAATATATATATATAACACCGCCAAGTGTCACTGTCGCGATGCTCAGCTCCAAACTAGGTTCATAGAAACCTCAGATTAGTAAACTTAAATGACTGGAAATTAGAGGGAGAAGACGACACTATAAGCGGCGATTGAAGGTAGCCGCCATCATGCGGTTGGTGTTACGTTGCCCTGCCTGCCAACATGTTTTTGCAGTACAGATTTGTACCACGCACCCCTTTGCTGTACATGATCCAACCTACTCCAGCTACTACCACACTCCAAAAGTGAAAACAAAACTTGATCAGCTTCATCCCAAAAGGCTGATCAATCATTAGTGCTAGTTAATCCTCCCGTAGCACTGTAGTGTAGCGCACGTGATTAGTGTCCAAAAACACCGGATTAACCGCCGCGGCCACCTCTATAAACGACATTCTTCTCAGTTATGGCTTTGTTTGGCTCGTTGCTGCCATTCGGCCCTGCTCGACTAGCCTGAATTGACTTATCGATGCTAGAAGCGTTTGGTCTGTTGTCACACGTACTTTATGTAAATAAAATAGTTGGGACAAAAAAAAATCAGAGTCACAAATG
Source organism: Eragrostis tef (assembly GCA_000970635.1). Lineage (NCBI taxonomy): Eukaryota > Viridiplantae > Streptophyta > Magnoliopsida > Poales > Poaceae > Eragrostis > Eragrostis tef. The sequence continues at coordinate 122,803 of LAPY01000040.1, forward strand.
CAACCAAGGTGAAAATTTTTGGGCTCCTCTCAAGGTGAAAATTTTTCTTTGGCTCGCAATCCTAAACCGTTGCTGGACTTCAACCGTCTTGCTCGGAGAGGATTACAACACCCCGAACATTGCCCCTTATGTGACCAAGAGGAGGAGACTGTTCAGCATGTGTTGGTGAATTGTGTGGTGGCCAGAGAGGTCTGGTTCCACGCCCTCGCCAAGGTGGGATTGCAGGCGTTAACACCGTCCTTTGACGAGCAATCTTTCAGAAAATGGTGGCGGCAAGCGCTAAGGCGAGTTTCGAAAGAAAAGAAGAGGGGATTCAACACTCTGGTTATGCCTGTGTCATGGGCGATATGAAAGCGGCGGAATCGCTGCGTTTTCGATGGAGAGTCCCCACAGTCGGATACTCTCATCGCTGAGCAGAGGAGGCCTCTCTTTGGAGGATGGCAGGCGCTAGGAGACTTGGGGAACTGCTGTGATAGAGTTCCCCGTCCTTGTAGGTTAATCCTTTTGTAGTCGGCGTGTATACATGTAACAGGCTAGTTCCGGGCCAAAACGGGCAATGTACTATTTTTTTCTCTCCTTAATGAAATGACACGCAGCTCTCCTGCGCGTTCGAGAAAACAAATGCAACCAAACAAGTCCAACTCGTGTTACTAGCATACATTCGTGTCATTGTACAAGAGCTTAATAGTACATATCCGGAGAATGCGATTGATGGATTGACTAACCAGATAATATATACGGAATATCGCTATGCGAGTGGGGAAAGCTACTTGCGATGGAATTATGTATAATGATTAAAGTTTAGTTGGACCAATGATGGGTGGACAGGCACTGTAGCTTGTGATATGAGGCAAATGTCATGAAGCTCTTGTTGTACGCGTCAACCACCTTAGTCTAGTCCAAAGCTTATCTGAATGTATACTTTTCAGGTATGCTCATTAGCTCCCTAGTTTTTATTTTAGATAATGATCAGCTCCCTAGTTTATAGCTCACGTATACAGGGATGAAGATCTATAAGACTAATTCAGATCAAGATATTAAGATGGTTAAGAAGCTTTTATAAGAGAGCCGGCCGGCTGGCCGCCGGCACTTTACGTCGACGGTAAGGGCCAGATGGAGTATAGCTGGCCAACATGATACCTTGGCTTACATTCCGGTGCACGTGTGCAGGAAAATTTTGTTACGAACACTGCAACACTCTGCAACGAAAGTTTAGCTCACGACTGATTAACAAGGTGTACTAATTCGAACAAGCTGAGGCCATATAACTGGATACTGAAAAAATTACAGATCAGTAGAGGTGGCCGCGGAATTCAGTGGAATACTGCATTGGACAAATCATAACTGAATAATCGCAGTCAAATAACATTACAATCAGTAGCTAATCGCATTAATACTGCTCCAATGGTTCAATCGCTGACACTTTTGACAGCAGCGGGCATGGCAGAATCGAAGCCGGCCATCATCGGGCCAGGCAGCGATCAGACGCTCGCTTTCAATTTCGCCTGCAAAATCTGCAGAGCTCCTTGCATTGCATGCGTGAAGTAGTCATGAATCGAATGAGAAATAAATCCAGCGTGGTGATGTAATCCAGACGGTTGAAAGGTGGTGCTTGTTTTCAGACACCAACCCCAAACCTGTAGGCTGCTCGGCAGTGACAAAATACGGCACGAATTTAATCGTGGGATTTGATTCAAAAACCAGTTTAAATGCTTCCTGCCGTGCTGGTTTAAAGGCGTCAATGTGAAGAACACAATTAATCATTGATTTAATTCAAAGACTAGCTAATTGTCGATCATGGATCGATCTGATTAGTTGGTACTGAATGCTTGAAGGATGCAGAATCATTGTAGTTCCTCGGAGCATCTGTTTTTTTTTCTCTATCCTGAATTTCTCTATCCTCAATATTCTCGCCTTCTAAATCAACGGAGTTCCTTTCCAAAAATAAAAATAAAAATCAACGGAGTTCCTCCCTCTATGTCAAAGGCAACAGTGTATCAAGTACTGGTGCTCAACCCCCCTTGGATTTCATTTTTCTGTTGCATGTCCAACTGTTTTGTTGTTTATGATGTGCAGGTACCAAAAGTCAAACATAATGCTGAAAGTGGCGAAATAATAAAACAAAAGGTCCAGCATAATGGTGCCAACATCCCAACTTGGGGAACGTTTCGTACTACCAGAGTAAAGAAAATCCTCTCAGTCAGAAATAATATTGTGCACCACATGAATATGATAGATGAGATTGATCACCTGCTGGTGTTTGTTCAAGCAACTAGATGGTGCCATGGTGGGCATATATTAGCATAAGACGCAGGACATATCTCATAACACGAAAGTACGGAACTATTCGTGGCCAAATGTTGCCAATAGCATTCAGTGACAACAACAAAAAATTAGCGAAAAGAAAAGGTCTATGCTTGACAGCACGATATGTTTTGGGTTCAGGTCTGAATCGCTTGAGTCCCGAGTCCCTATCAAACAATGTTTTCGGCAAGGGCCAGTGATTCGAATCAGGACGGATTCTTTTTTTATCTACCCATTTCAACAGTCATTCTCTCTCTGGAGGTCTAAATCTTAGTAATGTGGTAGTTTGTTTGTAAAAGTTTTCCTTACGGGTGTTTGTAAAAAGTTTTGAGCCGCCATAATTCCTTGGAGCGCGAAAACAAACGCTCTGTTTGTAAACGAAAACAAACACTCTGTTTGTAAAAGGTTCTTGAACTCTCTGTTTCCACGGCGCTCAAGATGCGGCTCCATTTTTGCCGCACAGTACTAGTGGTACAACGGCATGCTGGCTGCTGGGTTGCGCAGGAATGAAACCGCGTCGTCAGTCAGCCTACAACCACAAGCACAGGAGCGGAAACTGACAAGTTGGGCCCACGGACTAGAGCTCGCGCGGCCCCGCCGATCCGACGACGAGTCAGCCAGTGTTCCTCCCGGCTCCGACACGCCGATTCCGTCGGTCACGCCTGCGCCACATCGCCACACGTGCGCTCCACCCTGTAGTCTCAACTTACATGTGGGACCACTGGCCTCGACCCACAAGTCAGCCGGCGATCGAATCCTCCGTGCGCAACGTGCCAGCAAACGGAGAGCACGACACGCCGCTGTGCGGCCCGTCGGCGCGCGCCTGGTCTGTCTGATCCGGCCGGGCGCCGCTCAACGTGGCACGATGGAAGCCCGCAACCCTGCTCAGGAAACGTCTTCCTCGAAACCCGCTTCCGGTCGTAGCTGAGCCCGTAGTGCGGGCCAGCTATAAGGCGAGGCGGGGCGGGGCCGCGACGCGCTGAGCAGTCGCGACTCGCGACATCACCACCGCCACCGAAAGCTCGCGGCTCTCCTACTGAGTGCCCCCGCTACCTCCCACCACGATGGCGTCGCCGCCGCCGGCTGACGTGGACCTGGGCAAGCTCAGCTACGAGATCTTCTCGCTGCTCGAAAGCAAGTTCCTTTTCGGGGGCGGCGGGGGCGTCGCCTCGGTCCCCGGCACGCC
>LAPY01000040.1:127205-137593 GCA_000970635.1 Eragrostis tef
CCACCGGACGTAGCACCACCGCCTCCTCCACCATCCCCTCGCCGGCGTCGCAGGGCTCCTACCGGTGCTAGCCAGCCGTCGCAGGGCCGTTCTAAGTTTTGTACATGCCGCCGTGGACAGAGGAAAGGGGCTCTTCTTCTTCTTCCTCTGTTTTTTTTGTTCTTCTTTCTCATTCCTTTTCTTCTTCTTCTCTTTTTATCACATTGACATGTGGATCAAGCCGACGAGGAGCTTGAACTAAGTTATTCGACGATCGATGTAGCTCTAGTAACTTATAACGTGAAAAAAAAATCGAGCAAGATGCTATATTTATCAGAGTTCCAGGCACCTACAACTCTTTGCATTGATCATTAGTAGTACCACTACCAGTGGGCAGTGGATAGTATAAATTGTTTTCAAAGTTTTCCCTTTTCCCTCCAAGATTAGAACGGAAGGGACTTAATTTGTCTCCCTTTGCTTAATGGTCCATTAGCAAGGATGTTAATGGCGCACTTGCAGCTCGATTGGTACATGCAAACTCCTATTTACTACACTCTCCGTAGCAGAGCCTCCTCCCTTTCCCCCCAACAGTACTCGTGTACTGGCCCAATCGATTCATGGATTCATTTATTTTTGTCCGTGTGGCTTGCTTTCGAGAGTGGGGAGTAAAAAGAAAAGGGAAAATTGAGACTTGAAGGGTGCATAAAGTTGGGTGCTGCTAGCTTCCAGTATGAGCATGAGATACTTCGTGGAGCTTCTTCTTGCGTTCAGAGGATGTGTGCATTTCTACAGATACAAGCGAGTTCCTCGGGGAGTAAGCTTGAGTGGTGTGCAAAAGAGAAACTCTTTTTTTGCGTAACTCGAGTTGGTCCAATTTGGCGCGAAAATATACTGGGGACCTGACGAAGACGGGACTGGGGTTTGTGTAGACTTTTGGTCCGTGTTGGTGGACAGTTGGAGCCAAATTTTGACAACCTGAAGGCGCCGAGACAGTATGGACGCTGAGCTGAAGCCACCTAATTGTCATTTCCTTGAAGCCATGCTTCTTCCGGTCTCCAACCCAGCATCTGCCATTTCCTTTTCATGTTGATCTACTGCAACATTCACGCATGTCACACAGAAAAAAAAAAGAAAGAACGAATGTGGAAAAGAGTAGCACCACACGTTTCAGAGAAATTTTGCTCTGTTTCAATCAATCGTATATAATCCTGTTTACGGACGAGCAGTACATTGTTTGTTGCATATATCATATGAGCCCTGCAAAATTTACAGTGCAGGATTTTTACCGCTCTTGGACCCACGGCCACGCCCTCGTAAAGCAACCCATCAGACGCCATGCATGCCACGGCGCTCCATTGCCGATGCTCTTGCTTCATGCACGCAGCTAGCTGTCGCCTCCGCACGCACGGCCCCTGGCCAAGGTCCACGGCAGCGACGACTTTGCCTGAGAAGCGAAGATGGAAGGAGGTTAGGTTAACCCAAATCGAAATTAACTAACCTCGCCGGAGATCTCACGGCGCCCAATTACCAACGCCTGGATCGTTTTTCACCGCCTCGCGAGCAGTTGAAAGCTGTCCTCGGACGCGGCGACTACGTTCTTTACGGCCGGGGTCTTAATTGCTCTGCTCTTTCTCACTCGATATTAGTGTACAGTAACGATTTCGCTCCTCGCCAAACAAATAGTACTCCCAAGAGGAGAAGAGATTGTCAAACTTCCTACGACACAGGTGATCGACCCCCAGACGAATGACTACCGGTTCAACCATCCGATTTGCTAATTTTCACGACCCAAACTTCCAATCCGGGTGTTCTGATTTGCTATTTCCCCCCAATTTTACAGTGTCTTTGGATCGCTCGTATAATTGTGGGGGCTATTTCTTTGTGTCGTAGAATGGGGGGACTATTTCTATGTCTGTGTGATCTGGGCGGTGAAAGGTGCCTCTACTGAATCAGTAGGTCAACTTTCGTCCTCGAGTTTTGACGCCCACCCTTCACTTTACGGTGATGCCTCTAGTTTAACTTCAGCCAAGTTACAGTACTCCGATCCGTGTTTCAACGCATGGCAGGTAATTTAAGCGAAGGTGTTTGTACTGTTGCGGTAGTAAAGCACGTGATTTACCTCTGCGCATGTCAACGAGGGGTTGAAACGGCGCGAGCGGTGTCGACGTGGTCGCCGGACAAGGCGGCCAGCTAGCTGGTTTCGTGCGCGCGTGGCCGGGGCTTCATTAATTGGCGGCACGTCGGAGTAAACACCTGCAGGCTGCATGCAGCCGGCAGATCTGGCCGTGGCCGAAGCGAGGAAGGTGACTGCTCTTCATAGCGACGCGGCACGTGACAGTATGACACACAAGGATAGAGAGAGATGCCGATGAATGCTTTGCTCCTGGCTTGGTGCTGGATCTACAAGTATACTGTAGTACCCTACAGCGTGTACTGTGGCACAGTACCGTGTGTCAATTGTACTGTGGCACAGTACAGTGTGTCAATGAAGGGAAAGCTGCGTTGTGCCATGCCATGCATGGCGTTCGTGCACACACACACACGCACACTCGAGTGGTCGATCGTCAGATGGGGAGATGGAGATTCCCTGCCAGGTTCATGTGCGAAGAAGAAGAAGTTTCCGCGTTGACTTTTCCCGCTTCGGATCCTCTGACGTGGCGCCGGCACTGCCTGCTACTCCTACTACTACTCCTACTAACGCAGCTAGCTGTCGCCTCCGCACGCACGGCCCCTGGCCAAGGTCCACGGCAGCGACGACTTTGCCTGAGAAGCGAAGATGGAAGGAGGTTAGGTTAACCCAAATCGAAATTAACTAACCTCGCCGGAGATCTCACGGCGCCCAATTACCAACGCCTGGATCGTTTTTCACCGCCTCGCGAGCAGTTGAAAGCTGTCCTCGGACGCGGCGACTACGTTCTTTACGGCCGGGGTCTTAATTGCTCTGCTCTTTCTCACTCGATATTAGTGTACAGTAACGATTTCGCTCCTCGCCAAACAAATAGTACTCCCAAGAGGAGAAGAGATTGTCAAACTTCCTACGACACAGGTGATCGACCCCCAGACGAATGACTACCGGTTCAACCATCCGATTTGCTAATTTTCACGACCCAAACTTCCAATCCGGGTGTTCTGATTTGCTATTTCCCCCCAATTTTACAGTGTCTTTGGATCGCTCGTATAATTGTGGGGGCTATTTCTTTGTGTCGTAGAATGGGGGGACTATTTCTATGTCTGTGTGATCTGGGCGGTGAAAGGTGCCTCTACTGAATCAGTAGGTCAACTTTCGTCCTCGAGTTTTGACGCCCACCCTTCACTTTACGGTGATGCCTCTAGTTTAACTTCAGCCAAGTTACAGTACTCCGATCCGTGTTTCAACGCATGGCAGGTAATTTAAGCGAAGGTGTTTGTACTGTTGCGGTAGTAAAGCACGTGATTTACCTCTGCGCATGTCAACGAGGGGTTGAAACGGCGCGAGCGGTGTCGACGTGGTCGCCGGACAAGGCGGCCAGCTAGCTGGTTTCGTGCGCGCGTGGCCGGGGCTTCATTAATTGGCGGCACGTCGGAGTAAACACCTGCAGGCTGCATGCAGCCGGCAGATCTGGCCGTGGCCGAAGCGAGGAAGGTGACTGCTCTTCATAGCGACGCGGCACGTGACAGTATGACACACAAGGATAGAGAGAGATGCCGATGAATGCTTTGCTCCTGGCTTGGTGCTGGATCTACAAGTATACTGTAGTACCCTACAGCGTGTACTGTGGCACAGTACCGTGTGTCAATTGTACTGTGGCACAGTACAGTGTGTCAATGAAGGGAAAGCTGCGTTGTGCCATGCCATGCATGGCGTTCGTGCACACACACACACGCACACTCGAGTGGTCGATCGTCAGATGGGGAGATGGAGATTCCCTGCCAGGTTCATGTGCGAAGAAGAAGAAGTTTCCGCGTTGACTTTTCCCGCTTCGGATCCTCTGACGTGGCGCCGGCACTGCCTGCTACTCCTACTACTACTCCTACTACTAGATCGAGCTGTACGGAGCAGATTCTTCTTGCGCGTGAGCAACTCCTGCTCGATCGATGCAGTGTGCACTGGGCCACAGCCGCGACTACCCGTAGACTATAGAGTAATGTATGTCGCCTGTTATGAGACGTGGACGGCTACACCGCCCGTCTGATGATCGTCGACGTGATGCTGCTCCTACTGGCTGGTCGACCGTACCGTAGTAGTAGTAGTACGTGGCGGTGGGTGCCGAGTAGCTGTTGTAACACCGCACGTACACCAGCAGCAGTGCAGCACCGTCGAGCTTTCAGGCTACTACCGCGCGACGACACAGAGGTTGGTACAGTACGTGCGGGTTGATCGCGAACGTACGAGGTTACGGTGTCCTACTGCTCTATCCATCGATTGAATTGATGTCCAGTGCTCACGGTGTCGTACGGAAGGTTGAGCAACAACTGGAGCTCTGTCTAACGGCGGGTACCGTGGCACTAGTAGTACGTACTATCGAGGTGCTTCATCTGTATTTGTATTGTTGGTTTCAAATGCGGTTTTCAGTTGCTCGTCATTCGCGTGGCAAATCTTGATGATCGTTCGTGGATCATTTCTACTTCTTCGTTCTTAAGACACCTAATACATAATTAAACGAATCTACGATTTGACAGTTTTCTTTTCTTTGGAGATAATTAGGGTCCCCGCCATCTCGTTTGAGCGAAACCCCGCCAACGCCACGCATACAAACCTGGATACGCCATTCACGAGCCCCAACTCGAAAGCTATGAAAGTAGTTACGCTTGTCCCCATGAAAGGGAGAAAAAAGGGTAAAAGCTGCGAGCTGAGAGGACAATGCGAAAAAATCAATTAACGAAAAGTGACAACTGCAGCAGTGTCGCGTCTCTCCTCCATCATCAGACAGTCCTTCGAGTGACATGGCCTTGCCTTTTAATGATTGTACAGTCACGGTGAGCATCTGTTCTGTGAACTAAACAAAAATTAAACTAACCTTACAAGAACAACTTATGCGTCTTCTTTTCACCTACTAGTACTCCTTTTGGAAGGCTCTGCGCCATGTGGTTCTTCTCTTTTCCGTGGAGTTTCCTATTTAGCAGGTCGCAAATTTGAAAATTTTCAGTGGTCCACGAGGGGCTTTTGCCGATGCCACGCACTTTTTCCCCAAATTTCAGGGCTGTCTGTCGAATTTCCTTTACCTGTCCATTGGGCTAAGAACACGACAAACAAAATTTGAAGAATGAATCTGTTCTGCCCTCTGTTTCAGGCTCCCCCGATGGCTTTACACGACGCTACGTACTCGGTCTTAATTTGGCCGCCCGAAAAGTTTCAGACGGAAGAGTTCAGTCGACGAAGCACAGTGACGTGTACGACTCTACTCATCCATCCTTGATTGGTACGGCAAGAACAATCTTCATGTCCCGCTGCAACGGGCACCACACTGAAGAAGTTGAAGATCAGTGTTACGAGTAGTACAGTAAGTGTCATGATTAATGAAAACAAATGATTGGCGCCTTTTTCTGATGCTTGCCTCCTCACACGCATGCGTATTATGCTGCCGGGAAAAAGGTCGGGGCGCGCGCCTTCGCGGTTTCAAATCCTTCGAAAACCCATCGGCGGCGAGGTGACGGCGCACGTCGGCGGCGAAAGACGAAAAGGTGAAAGGCTACCACTGTAGAAGTACTTTCATGTGTTTTGCCGAACTGGACACTGAATTTGGCGCGAATTCGCAAAAGGCAGGGCTGAATTTCAGAAGCACGCGCGAGCCTAGATATTCTTCAAAAGGGAGAAAAACTTGGTCGCGCTGGTTCCAAGGGCCAAAGGCCAAAGCTAGATATTCTTCCACCTCTTTTGGGGAAGAAGACACTACTACCAGAATTCCAGAAATGGTGATGGCGACGGCCTGCCGCACCATCCGTTCAAGCATCCATGCACAGGCATTCTTCAGTCTCTGCAAGAAATAGTGTCTTCCTGCTCGATCTTTTAACGAACGCTGCCGATTTTAGCATGACAGGTCCTGCTCTTCAGGTAAAAGCAGCCGATGGCGATGGCAGAATTCGAAATTGTATTGCTCCAAAATTCCTGATACGGAATGGAACCCTGCTTCGGCTCTGTCTCCATGTCTGAAACTGGAATGCTGCTGATCACAAGCAGCATCTCATGAGCAGCGGTTGGTGCCATGGTGGCACATGACAAAACGCGAGTAAAGGAGAGCCAACGCGATCGTCGAACAAGATCCTTCGCCTTTGGAAGCATCTACCAAAGCGAGACTGGCCTGGATTGGGTCCGATTGGCGTTTTGCTCCTTGCTGCGTTCGAACTAAAGTTCTTTCAGTTGGAGCAGGCACTTACTGTTGTTTTCGCCAATGATTGGCAGGCACCTTTGTGTTTTCGACAACACGATGCTCCAACAAAATTGAGTAAATTTCACAAACCCACAAAAACTTTGGCTTTATAGTCACAAACCCACCAAGTATGATGCATGTTTCACAAACCCACCAATAATTTAGGGCGTTTCAATAAACCACCGTATTTTTAAATTATATTGTATCTCATACTATGGTCTCACGTGTCAGTGACATATTCATCCATCAAATTCGTACGATCATCTATCAAATTCTTTCGTACAGTCTCAAATTTTTTCATCCAACAAATTCGTACGGTCATTCATCAAATTTGTACTGTCTCAATTTTTATCATAGTATGAGATACAGTATAAGTTAAAAATACGGTGGTTTATTGAAACAACACCCCAAATTATTAGTGGGTTTGTGAAACATGCATCATACTTGGTGGGTTTGTGACTATAAAATTTGTTTGGAAAACGATACTGAAAGTGTAAACATTTTATCCACAAATGACTTTGTACTCGGAAAATTGTATAAGCTTGTCGATATTTGGAGCTCCGAATCGAGCATTCTTTTTTTTTTGGAAAAAATATATTTCTTACCTTTCTCGGCTCTTCAACATGCTTGATTGCTTTCTTTCTTTCTTTCCTAGCTGGGATGACACTTTCCTTATGATTATAATTTCTAGCACAGTTATACCACAAAAATCTTAAATTATGTTAGGGCCACTTTGGAAGATATTTTGGACTCAAAACTGTCATGATTTACAAGTCTAACAATTTTCCGAGTTGGACCGCTAATTATACGACCGATTTAGCCCAAAATCACTTTAAAGATCATGACTACTCGAGATGGCATCAAGAAAATGACGGATACCAAGCTTGTGTCACCTCGCTTGTTCAACTCTTGAGCCTTGTGACCATGGTGATGGCAGCATCTCTTCACCCAAAATTCAACTCTTCAGCTTTGTGATCATGGTGATGGCGGCACCGCTTCACCCGAATATTCAACTCTCATATATTTTGTTCCCGAGAATAGTACCACATTGCTAGTCTAGCTTGGTTGCGCTAACTTAGATAGCTACGACGCAAATGACTAATAACTTTGAAATAATCTTTATACGTGAAGTGAGGATGAAAGCATAAGAGAGTTACCACGTAGGTGTAGTTCACGCAGTGTGTACACTGGCATGAGCCGAATTTGCGTTTGACACGTTACAATGGTGTATGAGAATGAAATGTAGGGACACTCGATTTCTTTCTAGCACTTAGGTCCAATTTGATATTTTAATTTGAAACTAAGAAGCTTCATTTGGATCTGTCATATGAAAAAAATTCATCAATATCTACCAAGGCAAGTGTTAGCTTTGATTATTGCCATTGTTTGATGCTTAGTTTTTATGGCTTTTATATTCAGTTCATGTACAACGCATCTTTTTTCTTAAGTCAAACAATATTTTATAGGCAAAAGTTTTCTCATAAATTGAATAGAATTAGCTACATGTGAAATAAATCACTAAATATTAGACAGACCTGTAAGATTTATACACAATCAACTCACAGATAATGAAAAGTGACGTCCAAAGTTGAAACTTTTTTTTTTGTAGTAGGTTGCACTGAACTCTTGCACCCTGTTTACTTGGTGTGGGTGCAAATGTTCGACATTATGATAGGAAATAACTAGATAGAATAAATTTACGCACAAATTTCAAGACACGTCAAGAAAATATATTCATGAACATTATGCAACACATAACATGATTAACATGCATCGGATTTTAACAATTCAAGCTTTAAATAGAAAATTGATATTACAATTCTTGAGCTAGAAGTATGAATACGCTTGGTTTATCTCATCGAGCCATCTTCTTTACATTTTACACTAAACTTGATATTAAACTAACTTGCGATCGATCTTAAATTCTAGAGTCAGGTTGCTGCCAAAATTTTAGTTTTCTCTTTTGAGTGAATGTTTGAGAGTTTCAATTGAAGTACGGGGCGGCATATAAGTAAAAAAACAAGTCTTGGGAATGAAATCTCAGGTTTGGCCTTGGTTTCTTTTTCATTCTGCTAGAAATATCGTGTCTCGCAAAAAAAAAGAAATATTGTGGGAAGCAATTATTTGTTAAGGTAACTGAGAGTCACATTCATTGCCTTGATTACATTAGGCTGCTTGCTAGTGTTGTAAAAATACAGGATGTTCACAATGCGCCTGTTTTCTTTTTCTCTCTAGAATATCATGTTTTTTTTTCTCCTCGAGATATGGCTAAAAAATATCATGTGAAGTTTCAGTTTTTTTTTGAGAATTACACAATACAACACAAACGCTCACAACACGCACGCACACTCACTCCTATGAACACACGTACACAAACCCTATCCCTATGAGCACCCGGCAAAGGCGTCTCGTTGTCGACGGGAACGCGACTTACCACTTAACGTATAACGTCGGTAAATCCTAGAAAATTCGCTCCCACCGGGAGTCGAACCCAGGACCTTAAAGTTGTTACTTGGGTGCCTTAACTACTAGGCCAAGACCTCTTTCACAAAATATCATGTTTTTCTCCCCGATATATGGCTAAAAATATCATGTGAATTTTCAGTTTTCATGAGGCACCCTAGAGGAATGAACAGACGGCCCAATACTTCAGGTTTGTAACTAAGGAAATCCCACCCATATTCAGCCCAAAGGACCAAAGTTCAGCTGAGGTCCATCATTTGCACACCTTGCCAACTGGACCGAGCATGCAAATTCACGCCCATTTGCCGCAATCCCCAACCGCCATCCCTTACTTTTGCTCCAAGCAAGTTATGCTGTATCTGTCCTTTCATCACCACGTCTACTCCATTTCACTGACACTACGACCCGATTCAACGTCGTCCCACATGTCATCCAAGATTCACAGCATGGCCCACCCAGCCCGTCACAACCGAACCAACACCCCGCTCAGTGAGCGTAGCAAGCATTTCATGGTCATTGACCTGTAGGGCCACATCTAGGCGTCAGCGGGCCCTACAGGTAAGTGACTTATGATGCCACGCACGCTTTGTTCACGTGACCACAGAAAATATCTCAGCGGCCTGCGCCTTTTAACCCATTCCCAACTCTTTCAGCTCGCTTCGTCCGCCTCTCCCCTCCCAAAACCCAAAACCCTAGCCGCCGCCACATCCACCGCCGTCGCTGCGTTAGACGCCTCGTTGTCGACGAGAACACCGCTTACCACTTAACGTATAACGTCGGTAAATCCTAGAAAATTCGCTCCCACCGGGAGTCGAACCCAGGACCTTAAAGTTGTTACTTGGGTGCCTTAACTACTAGGCCAAGACCTCTTTCACAAAATATCATGTTTTTCTCCCCGATATATGGCTAAAAATATCATGTGAATTTTCAGTTTTCATGAGGCACCCTAGAGGAATGAACAGACGGCCCAATACTTCAGGTTTGTAACTAAGGAAATCCCACCCATATTCAGCCCAAAGGACCAAAGTTCAGCTGAGGTCCATCATTTGCACACCTTGCCAACTGGACCGAGCATGCAAATTCACGCCCATTTGCCGCAATCCCCAACCGCCATCCCTTACTTTTGCTCCAAGCAAGTTATGCTGTATCTGTCCTTTCATCACCACGTCTACTCCATTTCACTGACACTACGACCCGATTCAACGTCGTCCCACATGTCATCCAAGATTCACAGCATGGCCCACCCAGCCCGTCACAACCGAACCAACACCCCGCTCAGTGAGCGTAGCAAGCATTTCATGGTCATTGACCTGTAGGGCCACATCTAGGCGTCAGCGGGCCCTACAGGTAAGTGACTTATGATGCCACGCACGCTTTGTTCACGTGACCACAGAAAATATCTCAGCGGCCTGCGCCTTTTAACCCATTCCCAACTCTTTCAGCTCGCTTCGTCCGCCTCTCCCCTCCCAAAACCCAAAACCCTAGCCGCCGCCACATCCACCGCCGTCGCTGCGTTAGCCGCGGCAGTATCAGCCATGTACGCCGCCCTCCGCCGCGCGGCGCCTCTGAGGCGGCGCGCCGTGTCGGCCCCCCCGGGCG
>LAPY01000040.1:168531-179373 GCA_000970635.1 Eragrostis tef
GACGGGGAGCCAAGCCGAGGCCAGAACACATTGTGCTGCTCCGCCACCGTACGTCCGGGCCTGTCGCGCAGCTGCATGTGGCCGGCGCCGTGGAAGGAACGCGGCGGCGCTCTGGCGAGCCGGGAGAGCACGAGACACGGAGCGGTCAGGTTCGGGCAACGAAGTCCGCGCGCCAGCCGCGCCACCCAGAGACGCACATCGACGGCCGCTACGCTGCGGACTCTTGGCGGAGCGGTGTTGGCTTGTCCGTAAATTTCACTTTCCCATATACATGGATGTGAATGTGGCTTGTATGATTCATTTGATCATGATTTTTAGAAGACGAGACCTTGTAGGGGTTTCTATCAAAGGCCCCTAGATTTATGTTGGTCCTGGGCCACCAAAATTATTTTGGTCCTGGTACACAGAGACAGAGTGAACCACTCCCTCCGGTCTCAAATGAGTGATGTTAGTTGTGAAGTTATGTCTCCCTGAAATCTCAAAGACAAGCAAGACTGAGTACCTAGACGGAGTAGTCAGGCTGGTCCAATATCTAGTGACCCAAGTATTCAGGCCCGGATTAGTTGGCAAGTCAGAGAAAATCTATTACTCTGTATCTTGTATTACAAGTATATTGTAACTTTCCTTGAAAAAAATCTATATTTTAATCGACTATGATACTTTCATATAACCCTGCATCACCGTATATATAAAGCGGGAAGAGATCTCACTAGAAACATACACAACTCATATCACATAATATACACATCAGCACATGACATAGAGTTGTTATCCTCTGGAAGGTCTGAACTTGTACAACTCGAGTTCTTGTTCCTCACAACTATATAAGATCTATCGATGCCTTAAAACCTCGGCATAAGTACTAGATATTTAGCTTAGAAGTACACCACACACCAGATTTTCGAGAATAAGAAGTACGTGGAGCATTGCATATATACCTTCTTTCAAGAAATGCAGATTGGTCATGTGCACTTTTCCCTTCAAACACTTTACTAATCATTCCTAGCAACATGCCTGCTTATCTAAATTTCTCTTGTATAGATTTGAGAATGTGTGCACCGTACTACATACCTTGAACTGTTGTATGCGTCCTCTCAATATAATCATTAAAGGAAATATCATGCTATTGTTAAGATGCAATGAGAATTAGTATGACATATTGGACAAGCTGTCTATACCAATGTACTCTGTGTCTATCTAACGGTGTACATGCCCTAGGAAACCGCTTGATTAATATCTGGTGACTACCGATTGCTTGGGTTCTTCCTGATCAGTGACAGCTACTGGCACAATCATTTTGACCACGCGCCCACACGCGCGGTCCGGCGTGTGTGTGAGCTCCTACACTATCCTCGATCGGCCTTCATTCGCACGAGGGAAGCGGCAGCAAATTAATAGGCCGAGCCCTTTGCCTGTGCAGACGAGGTCGCCATGACCCATGAGCCGGCTTCGTGGAGGACGACGTGGAGAAGCAGGAGCGGCGGGCCGGCGCGCTCCGGCAAGCCAACGTACGTGCCAAGCAGAGCCTCTACCCACGCCTCTGACTTGCAGAGCATCCGCGCTCGCCGCCTTGGGCAGAACCATGCGGACGAGCGGCCGCGTTCACCGAAACCGCCGCGACGTCGTCCGGAAGACGAGGATTCGATTCGTTGTCCGTGTAAGAGGAGGAGTCCGAGTCGCCCGTGGTGTGCATAAAAACGCATCACTGAGCTTCTCGATCTACGTCGTTTTCCTTGTTGGCTACCTTGATCTCGTCGTGGCCCCAACAAACCGAAAACCCCACTCGGCCGTGAGAATCAATCAGGTATTAATTCTTCTTCGCCGCCTATCAATTTCTTGCATCATCAATTTCTTTTTATTTTTTAACTTGGACTGCTTGCTGCTATATTCCATGTCTTCATTCTAAGAAACCCATTGACGACGTCGATCTGATTGGACCCCTCTACTCTTACTCTAAGTCTCTAACAATCACAAGAACATGAACACTAGTAGTAGATTGGTAAAAGAACCCAAGATACACATGTAGAGAGAAGAAACAGGTTTCTTGTTCTCTTGATGCTTAGCAAAAATGAGCCTGCCTCGCCTCTAAACATTGCTGATGCAGATTTGATTGGGGTATAATACAAGAGTTATAAGAAGTCTCTCCCCTCTAGAACATGGTTGTGAGGGCACGGTGGGATCTTTTCATGGGGTTAAGTAGGTTGGGCTTTCGTTCTTGGTGATTGGTGAAGGTGCTCTGTCAGAAGCCATATGATGGTCGTTAGCTCGCCACCACTGTTTAGTTTCTTGGCATGTGCTTCCCTGCTGCATCGGTTGGCCGTGTAGATTAAAATATCTGTCCACACCTCTAAGACTAGTGTCAACGTGTCGTCGTCCTTGAGCAGCTCTTGGGCAAGCTCGACACCGTAATAAAGACGAAAGTTTTCCGGGTTATTGTCGTCCCAGGTTGGTGGGTCGTCGTGTAGGCTGTTGGCGAGTTTCTCCCTTTGCTGGAGCCGAGAATCAGAGTTGCTCATCCAGATCGAGCTGCGGGCCTGATGGGACGACTTGGCCACTTTACTCCATTCTTTGGCTAAGCTTCTTTCCGTCCGTTCATACAACTTGTTGTGAGCAAGGCCGGGAAGCATATCAGGCCGTTTGACGAGGAGGAACATCATGTAATTGGACAGTACGTTGACTGCCTCCACGTGAGCTTTCTCCTCCCTCTTCCTCGGCTGGCCCCTCCGCACGAGGAAGACGTCCGTGGCAATGTGCCAGATGATGATGGCCTCCTGGAGCTCAGCACCAATGTGTTTAGGTTTAATACGAACATTCTTGTTCCGTCCATTCCAGCGCTCCAGTGCCGACTCACACCAGTGCTTCCTGATCACTCCAAGCGTGTTGATGTCCCTGTTCTTGATGATATCCTTGATGTAGTCTACCACAGAATCTTTTACCTGTTCCGGAACGTCAACAGTCCACGTCCTGTGGCCCAGCAGCATCCTCCTCGCCCATCTACCGAGGAGAGGAGGATGCCTGCAGGCGGAGGACAGGAGGAGGTGATCTTCATCCCAACGGCGGACGCACATGTCCAACATGTTGCCCTGCCCAATGGTGCCAGACCATCTCTGTGACAATCTGAAATAATCACCGATTCCTGTGGCGTAGGCGAGTCGGCGAAGAGCGACCACCACTCGACGAAGTCGTTCCCATCTTCCAGAGCACAGGGCCGCATGGCGAAGACCGCTCCATCGCGTGGAGCACAGGAAAGCAAATGTCCAGGTCGAGAGCAGAGCGCTCACGAGCGACGCCGTCTCCATGAGGAGGGCACCAACCAGCAGGACGTAGGTGACGGCGACGTCGACCCTGTGGCTGTCGTTGACGCCGCCGACGAAGTAGAAGATCAGGAGCGAGGCTGCGACCACGACCGGGGAGATGACACGGACGCAGTAGCCGTGCAGAGTGTGCACCATGGCTGCCTTGGTGTACAGGATGTCGTACATGAGGGACAGCTCCATCTCCATCAACGCCCACATGCGCTCGGTCTTGTCATTCTTAAACTCTTCAAGCAATACTTTGGTATGGTAGCTGCCTGCAGCTTCGTCCTTGTCGACTGAAGAATCCACCATCGCAGTTTTGCAGATATGGAAAAGGGAGTGGGCACGCCGCATGAGGATCTCCTCGCGGACGACGTGCTCCTTGAATCCAGGGTCCTCGAGGAGGTGAATGTCGAATTTCGGCGGCGCCTCCGTCTTCACAGAGCTCCGGATGCTGCTGAAGTCGGCACGCTTGAGAGCCCACGTCCTCTCCCAAAACTTGACGACCCCAACGCCGGTCATGAAGACGGCGGCCAGCGAGAACAAAGCCCCGCTGCGCCGGGAGAAATGGATGTAGAGGACGTAACCAGCGCCCAGCACCTGCACGACAAGGGTCAGGAGATGGCGCTTCCACAACTTGTTGTCCTCCAGGGAGTAGGCGGTGATGTTGTCCGGGCCGCCGAGGTGCAGCAGGAGGAACGGCGCCCAGAATGGCGCGAGCTGGTGGTCGCCCAAGGTGTTGCCGCTGAGGGCGAGGTTGCCCAGCGCGTACGTGGCCGTGGAGTCAGCTAGCTGGTACGCCAGCCAGAGGAGGGCACGCCTCACGCCGCGGCCTTTGCGCCGCCGGATCCCGGCGAACATGAACAAGACGACCTGGTGTGTGAGGCTGAATACTACAAGGAATTGTATCGCCCATTCGTTCCAGAGATTCAGCAGCTGTGTAACCGTCACTCCCGGATCCGGCACTGCCTCGTGATTAAAGGAGAACAAATGGATGGAAATGAGTGTGTGCGTGACAAATACAACGGGCAAAAAAAAAAATACAACGGGCAAAATCCATCGTAATTAAATAATGACACGTAGTATACATACTCGAGATAGTTGTTTGCTCTAAAACTAGTCGATCGCCCACCAGCCGAGAAGAAACGGCGTCCCGGTAGGGAGACAGGAAATGGCACTACCACTTCAGCAAGCCAGTAGGATTTTGTAGTGTTTGGCTACTTGTCAGCATAAATTCGATCGTACTGCGCATGCAAGCGCTGCATTAGGTTCATATATACTATTTATAGACATAGCATTACCATGAGCAGCTCCAAGCGGACTACAACTTGGTAAATCGATCAGTCTCATTTGGGGATCGTGCATGCATGTGACGGCCCGAGGTGTTTGGCTCGACCAATCAAGTAAAACTGCAGACCGGCAACACATTTCGGAAGCTTAGTTGGTGGATCGTTTTCAAGCGTGACTATCCTACCTACCTGGGCCAGCCACCCACCACTTGGTAATTAGTACGACGGCGACAAATATCATATCAAGTGCTTGAAATTCTGCTCGTGTTCAAATGGTGTGGGGAATATCTCCGGCTAATTTATTCCATACTTCCCTGATCAAACCAAACTGCAGTTGGATTCCAATCAAACGGTTGTTGCAATCGTTTGAAATACCTACTCAATTTCAAACACTTGAAAATTAGCAAAGCCCGACATGCTAAGCCCTTTCGCAGCCGATCGAATACGTGTGGATAACAACTGGACTTGGTCACTCGGGGGTCAACGAGGCTATCGCTGGCGGCTAGCGCTCCGGTCTCATCGCCGTCGTCGCTATCTTGGTTCCGGGGATGTTCTTGGTTCGGGGTTCGCTGTATTGTGCCGTGGTCCATTACTCCATTGTATGGTCCAGTTTGAAGATCCAACGGAACAAGTTGGCTCTTTCGAAAAAAAAAACGGAACAAGTTGACATATACTTGCTTCCCTCCGTAACAGCAACTTGACGTCGTACTTTGTATCGGGCGAGGAAGATGTTCCTGTCAATGTGGCTTCCTGGAGCTCAGAACAAGGGCATGCATCCATTGTTGATATTACAAACGTTCTTTCTTCTGAAAACGAATTTACGAGACGAGACGACAGATAAAGAACTGGTATTATGTACTAGCTCCGTCCTAAAATAGATGTTGTTTTTACTTTCACACATCACATTTAATCGTTTCCCATATTTAATTTTTAAGATCAAATAATAAAAATGATAATAAAAAAATAATATTTATAAAAAAAAGCACAAGGCGAACGGTCAAACGTGATGTCTCATAGTCAAAAGCAAAAAAACTCAACTCTAGTAGGGCTCCTATAAAGGCCTTTATTTTGCTCAGACTCTCAAATCACCCCTCCCACTACTCTATTTTCATGCCACTGCTGCAGGCCCTAAATGCCAGCTATGTGGGCCCCATGTGATATCCCTCTTGCTCTCGCGCGCTCCTTCCAAGGCCGCCGACGGTCTAGGATGCCGCGCCACCTCCCACGCCGCCTCCTCGTCACCAGTGCATGCCCCTGAGTTGCGGAAACGCGTGTCTTGGCCTGGCTCCTGCTCGCCGCCCAGGGCCGTCGTGCCGAGGCCATGGAGACCAGCATGGCGAACACGAGTGGGTGTGGTTTGATGGTGTTGACGTCCTTCTCGCTGTTGGCGCGGGAGAGGGAGAGGCGGATAGAGATCGAAGCCTTCCTCGCCGTCACCGTCGACGCTCGCTTCTCTCTCCCCGTGTCGCGCCACCCAAGCCCCAACTGCGGTGGGCGTCATGCTGCTCCCAAGCACCGCGCTGCTGCCCTGCCCCTCTCGCATATGTGCACGACGCCGACCTGCTCGCCGCGCGTGTGCGGCCCGGCTCGCGTTCCCCCACTGCGCCCCGCCGTGCGAGGGACCTTCTCGCTGGGCCTGCGCATTGGCCCGCCGCGCTCCGCCCTTGGCCGCGCCGCCTGCTCGCAAACAGCACCCCGCCCGCCGTGCTGCGCAAGCTCACCGTGTTACGCTAGCTTTGTTGCTCGGGTGGAGAGGGAGGAGGAAGAGAGTAACAGGATAAGGTTGGGTTATACTAATGACAAACGGGTCCTACTAAAATAGGGCTCATTTTTAAATATCACTGCTCGAGTTGGAGTGAAAAAATTAACGAAGTTTTAGGCCGTCATTGCTTTGGACCTTTGGTATAGGGGTAGACGACAGGGGGGACACTCCCCTCCGCTTTGAAATTAGTGACGTTATTACAACCAGATATTAGTTCAGAACTACACTAAATCAATTGTTCCCTTCGCAATTTTTTTTAAAGAAAACAATTGTTCCAATGTCAGCGATGCGAGAGATGGAGTATTTCTTCTTCTTTATTATTTTTGCATATGTAGCTTATTTCAGGAAATGCAAACCACCCGAGATTGATTATCTAAAATGAAAAAAGAACGAGCAACAAAGAAGTTGCAGCATCCACTCTAAGTAAAACCAATTATTCCATTTCTACATCGATATCGAGCCCAACACGATGCCGGAGAATCCACGCCCCGCTTGCTTGTACTTGCGCCGGCGGGAGCCTGGCTAAGTAGGGCTGCTCCCTTAA
This sequence comes from Eragrostis tef, assembly GCA_000970635.1. Taxonomy (NCBI): domain Eukaryota; kingdom Viridiplantae; phylum Streptophyta; class Magnoliopsida; order Poales; family Poaceae; genus Eragrostis; species Eragrostis tef. The sequence goes on from LAPY01000040.1 coordinate 175,423, forward strand.
CTATCCAAACTGGTTAGATAAAATAATTAGAAAGCGTCTGTGTAATTTAGGAAAGATAACATCAAATCCTATCTTTAGAGTTTACTTAGAGTTACCTTGAGGTTAATTAGGTCTTATATTATTTGGGAGTTAAGTCAACCCTCTCTGTTCAATGAGAGGAGGGAGGGGGGGGGGGCTCAGATTAGATCAAGAAAGAATAATTTTAAGGTTTGTCCGCAAGATCTCCAGCTATGCGCCTCCACTAACTTTTCGACGTAGTCCGCAATCACAACAGATGCGCTCTGTAGTGACGTATTTTAATCTTAGAGACATAGCCAAAGAAGGGGCGCTAGTAAGGGCCTTTGCCCCCACCCCCAATTTTTTTTTGCCACGTATGAAGTATATAAATTTATCATGCAAAATTATTGTGCCTCTAACTCACTTCTTCCATTCAAACAACCGATTAATCATTCCTACCTCCCTGCCTGCTTATCAAAAATTCAGAATGTATGTATCGGTCAACATAACTTTAACCGTTGTATGTGTCCTCTCAATATAATCATTCAATATCATGGAATTGCTAAGATGCAAATTACGATACAGACATATAGAACAGGCTGTCTATATTTTTTTAGATAATGAAAACCATAGTTCCCGGCCTTTGCACAGCACGCAGCCCGATTTTTGTTTTATTTAATTATTACATAAACGTCAACCCCAGGACCATAAGAGCTTAAATAAACATATGTGCAGGGCCAATACCTTTGTGCCACGTGTTCTATTATTTTCTTTAACCAAATCAATCATCCCCACATCCTCGGCAAGATTTGTTTTTGGTTGCACTTCGCCGAGCGCTGACGGAAGCTTCGCGCTGGCTGTGCTTCGCCGATCGAGTGCCGCGTGACAGACGCTTATCGCGGGCTGAGCCCATTCTTGAGAAAGCTCGTCGCCGAGCTGCCGGCGCCGACGAGGAGGCCATGAACGTCACCTTGGGCAACGCCAGTCTCACCGTCCCCCACGCCGGCGCCGGCGCCGACGCAGACAACGTGCTCAGCGACCTCGCGCGCGCTTACTCACGATCGCATGCCGGACAGCGTCGAGTCGCCGACGAGCGCAACCTCACCCGGCTGCTGTCTGTCGCCGGCTGCGGCGCTTCCTGCTTTTAGTCCATCATTGGGCTCATGGCGGCGATGGCGCTCCGTGAGTGCTGCCGCCATCCTCGAGGTTCGGCTAGATCACTTCCACGACATGGCAATGTTGTAGCTGGACGCTGGATGCATCGTGATCCAGGCGCTGCAAGTCATCAACTGGCAACTGCTACGCAACTAACAGCTTAATAGGGCCACGTGTCACCTCCTTACTGGCCCTGCACATATAATATGTAGGGGGGTCTGTACCTGAGCCGGACTCGTATCTTTAAAGAGGATCAAGTCTATTATTAAATCTTCATCCATAAGAGGCATAGAGATCCAAAGTAGCAATCTTCAGTTCTGCGCTCATCCTCTTCATGTGGTCTCTAACCTCCTCAGCTGCAGCAACGCCCAATATCTCATCCAGTAAGCTCCTCTAAAAGAAGCCTGCATAAACAATATTGTTGTAATTAATAGTTCAGACGCCTTCAGAAATTAAATCACTTAATTAATTTCCGGTAACTTACTGATTGCATGTGTCTTCTTGCCACCGCCCCTGACGTCTCTCTCCACGGCTTTGCCATGGCCATACCCATATATGGCCATGAGGTAGAGCTTCCATCACGCCAGAGGAGGAAACACGGAGAGAGAGAGAGAGAGAGAGAGAGAGAGAGAGAGAGAGAGAGAGAGAGAGAGAGAGAGAGAGAGAGAGAGAGAGAGAGAGAGAGAGAGAGAGAGAGAGAGAGAGAGAGAGAGAGAGAGAGAGAGAGAGAGAGAGAGAGAGAGAGAGAGAGAGAGAGAGAGAGAGAGAGAGAGAGAGAGAGAGAGAGAGAGAGAGAGAGAGAGAGAGAGAGAGAGAGAGAGAGAGAGAGAGAGAGAGAGAGAGAGAGAGAGAGAGAGAGAGAGAGAGAGAGAGAGAGAGAGAGAGAGAGAGAGAGAGAGAGAGAGAGAGAGAGAGAGAGAGAGAGAGAGAGAGAGAGAGAGAGAGAGAGAGAGAGAGAGAGAGAGAGAGAGAGATGCTGTTCAGCGACGTGGCTATTGATGTGCTGAAACATGCTTTGATTCGCACGAGGGAAGCGGCGGCAAATAGAGCCCGGGCCCTTTGCCTGCCCTGCGCAGATCACCGACTCACGAGGTCGCCATGAGCCGGCGTCCAGGAGGACGCTGTGGAAGCCGGCGCGCTCCGGCGAGCCAAGCAGAGCAAGCGTTTCCTCCATGATGCGCCGCTCAGACTGGCAGAGCCTCCGCCGTGAGCAGAATCATGTGAACGAACGGCCGCGTTCCCCGGACCGGAACCTCGGCTCGTCGACGGCGCGGCGCCCGGGATACGAGGACACCGGCGTCCTCGTATTCGAGTCGTGGTCCCGTCTAAGTGGCGGTGTCGTGTTCGCCCACGGCAGAAATACGGCGAGACGCGTCGGGAGCAGTGCGGCGAGGGCGAGGCGCCACAAGCAGGGGAGCTGGCCTCTGTTTTCAGGTCCACAGGGGTGGTCGTTATTTCAAATAGCGACCACCATGGGTTTCTGGGATCCATCCGATCGGGCACCTACGGCCCAGATTCGCGGAGGGCCACCTTGACCGGCCGTTGTTTGACTCGTTTCCCCGTCTCCGAGGCTGACGGCGGACGCGAGCGATCGCGCGAGAGGGGCGCCTGGCGTCGCGGCGCCGGAGCTCGTCGGCGAGCGCGGGTGCTCGAAGACGAGGACGCCGGCGGTCGATCTCGACGACGGTGATCGCGCTTGTCAATTAAGGCGTCCTGCGCTGCTGCGAAGTTGACGCGCCGCCGTCGCCGTCGGCGCCCGGCGTCCCAGGAGTGTTCTTTCTTCCTAATAATCGATCGGTTCTGCAGACCCACATGTCATCTTGATCAGGGCCATGGCACGGATGCGGCCGCCTGGAGCAGCTCGGGCGCCTTCCTTCCTCTGGCACGTCCGTCTCTCCTCTCCTCCACGGCACTGTCAGTTGGGGGCGCCATGCCGGGCTTCATGCATCGCGTCAGCAAAGCAAAAGGGATAACACTTGTATTCCTTTTCCTGTTCAAATCAAAGTTCCTCAAATGTATGGCTTGTGCTGAACCGCGGATGAAGGGAATCCTTGACGTGATTTTCAGGAAAACAGGACCGGGGATGAAGGCCACGGGAGATTCTTCATCGAGGTGACTGGTGGCTGCCCGACCAGAAGAGATCAGCGCGATGGGAAAATGGACCCGGCCGGGACTACAGTAAACCATCGTGCAATCTTCCACTGTAATCTCTGAATTATGTACTACGTATCTCCGAGACTTGTGTCACTCCAAGTGAGCCGAGTCCCCAAGGAATGTGGATGTTGAACACGACTTCTGTACTGCCAATACAACCGAGGAACTTGGAGAGAATATTTCAGGGCACCAAGCTAGATGCTGCTAGTAGATGTGGATGTTCAGAGTTCTGAACTCCAATGCAGGGAGTTAGAAAGTTGCGTTAAATCTGCAGGCAGTAATCCAAAGTCATCAACCTGAAGACAAAAGAATTCAAATTTATTCGCGTTTTCTAGCTGAATTCCTCGCGCAAGGCATCCATTCATCGCACGTGTATTCTTGTCACCAAATCCCGGATCCAAGGCACGCAGTGGGCAGCAAGCAATGAATGTCTTGGAATGCAGCTGCGCCACCAAAACACGAGTACAGGACGGTGGATCCGGTTCTGGCCAACGATCCGCGCGCCACCCTGAGGGCCTCCTCGTCGGTGGCCAGCGCTCCGGTCGTGTTGATTACTTGGGGCTATACACGTCTCATTTTGATGCTTGCAGTATGTTGTTCGTGTGGACAATTTTTTTTTTTTTTTGGGGGGGGGGGGCTCAGTTT
>LAPY01000040.1:180790-197247 GCA_000970635.1 Eragrostis tef
CTAACGCCGCAGACTTGTCCTCTTGTTTCCGCCACCATCAGCCCTAGCGTGCGCCAAGACTTCCGCTAGGACATCGATGCCTTTTGACATCGTAAACTTGTCAATGTCGTCCGCAACCACGACAAGTTCGCTCATGTGCTTAGAATAATGTACGTCAAAATATCAAATACTATAGTGATGTTTATTAATCTTCAGAGACATAGCCAAAAAGAAGCTAGCGGGGGCCCTTGCCCCCACCCCAAATTATTTCCCGAGTATGAAGTATATAAATTTGTCATGAAAAAGTTACTAAGTCTCTCTAACTCGCTTCTTCCATTCAAACACCCGACTCATCATTTCTTGCTCCAGCGTGCCTACTACTTACCCAAAGTCGAGAACGTATGTATCATGCTCCCTGTTGTATCATCCGTCCGTCCTATCAATATAATCATAAAATATCTTGAAATCGTTGAGATGCAAATTAAGACACGACATATTGAACAAAATGTCTATACTGTTGTAGTATGTGTCTATATATCTAACGGGGCACATGCTTTAAGAAATCGCTTAATTAATTTCTGGTAACTACTAGTACTAATTGCGTGGGTTCTTTTCATGCCACCGCCCCTGACGTCACCCTCCATCAGGTAACTCCACGCCCACGGAGCGCGCAGAGAGAGACGATGCTGATTCGTGATGGGCTGTTGACGCGCTGAAACATGCTTTGGTTCCCCACAATCATATATTTTGACAACGCGCCCACGCGGTCCAGCGTCTGCGCGAGCTCTTTCACGATGCTCGATCGGCCTTGATTCGCACGAGAGAAGCGGCGGCAAATGAAATATGCGGCTGAGCCCCATGCGCCTGCGCGGATCACAAGGTCGCCATGAGCCGGCGTCGAGGAGCACGATGTGGGAGCAGGAACGGCGCGCTCCGGCAGGCCAACGTGCAGGGCCTCTGCCGACCGTTGGGCTGGCAGAGCAAAGCAGAGTCGCGCGAACGAAAGGCCGCGTTCCCCCGGAACTGCAGCGTCGGCGCAACGTCCCGGAATACGATCGAGGACGTCCTCGTACGTCTTCGAGTCGTGGTCCGTGGAAGCGGCGCGCGGCGTAGTCGTCGCCCACGGCATATCGCGCGGCAGAGAAGCATCGGGAGCACGGCGGCGAGGGCGAGGCGCCACAAGCCGGGGAGCCGGCCTCTGTTTCAGAGGGCAGGGCCGAGGCCCCTTGGGTTGCTGAAAGACATCCGATCGTGAGGCCCGTATCCGCAGCGTGTTAACTTGACTGGTCGTCGGTTCCTTGTCTCGAAGCCGCCGGAGGTGATTGCGCCGAGAGACTGCGCGCGAGAGCATGGCAGAGCTCCGGCCAAGACGAGGACGGCGGCAGACTCGACGGTGATCGCGTGTGAGGAGACGGCTGGCGCATGGCGTCGTGCTCGTGCGTCGATCGATCGATCAAGCTAGACTAGACTAGACGACGTCGTTGATCGTGGAAGGTCGGTGGGAGCATGCATCGTCGGCCCCCGGCAGCCGTCCCAGCAGTGTTCTTAATCGATCGCATGTCATATATCTTGCGCAGGGCCATCCATGGATGCCGCCTCGATCGAGCAGCTCGGCCTCGTGCGAGGGCCTTCCTTCCTTCCTCTCAAACGTCTCTCCTCCACTCAACGGCAGTGTCCTCCCTAAACAGAGAGCCTTGAAATAATTTACAGTACTTTGTTTATTAAAAAAAACGTAAAGCAAAAGTCTTGCACCTAGCAAAATACACGTTCAAATGTTGTACTGCGCTGTGTGCCTGCAGGTCGACGCTATCGTCCTCTAGAGAGTTTGTAGCATGGGCATCATAGACATTCTTTTCTCTTTCACCTAATCTCGAACACCACTAAAAACTGTTTTGCCAAACCTTTGATACTGTTTCTGTTAAAAAATGCGCTCCATCCTGAATCTCTAATGCGAAGGTTGTGCTGCCATTGGATCTACTGTTACTCATCTCTTGTGTTCTGGATGGGCATAGCCGTTAGCGTGGCCAGACAGCAAGCTGCAGGGTCGGAGGAGGGGGAGGTGGAGCGTGATGATCCAGTCCGCCGCGAAGTGAAGACAAGTGGGAGATTGAAGATGATTCCATGGTTTTCTATCTCCATTGGACTGCTAGAGCTCGTTGATTGGGAGAGCTCCGGCTGAGAATTGGTTGCTCCCATATTTTCATTGTGTATGAGAATATGATTTCTCTATGCTTGCTTTTATTTAAACAATTTGTTTGACTTAGAGAACCCCGACAATCAGTCGATTGAGAAGTAGTTGCCACCATATCTTAATTGTCTGAGATTTCTCTATGCTTGCTTTTATTTAAACAATTGGTTCATTGGAGTAGATATTTGCCAGTGAAAATTTCGTATTGTGTTTCCGCTATTCAATATCAGTGTACACAATATGGATGAGAGATTCTGCAACACTTATTGTAGAAATCGATTAAATAATTGAAATTATTGACATTATTTTTCATTCGAGAGTAGCTCCATTGAACAGGAAAGTACCAAGTAGCAAAAAAACACTCTTTGCCCATGAAATTGTTTCAATTACTCGATATAATTGAAATCGAGAGGTGCCATTGGGTCTAATTCATCAGGTGAAGAAAACTTTATAAAATTTGAGTGTGTTTGAAGTGTTTACCATCCGTAGCAACGCACGTGCACTCATCTAGTAATAATAGAATATTTATCGTTAAGATCTCTCTCTCTCTCTCCAGATCAAGAAAGAATAACCTAGGGTTTATGTCGTACCCCATTTCTGAAGTACTTAGTGCTTACCGTATCAGTCCCTAGATCAGTAGCTGATACGACACTTTCACAGAATGCTTCACAGCTGCATACTCTTTATTATAGTACCAAGTCTCATACAAGCCCTTATTTTACATAAAGGTCTTATACAAAAGGCCAGCGGCCAGACTACAAGAACAGTCGACACTGCGACTAGCTGTTAAGGCAACAGCACTAAACACTACTCCAGCGGAAGACGGAAACGGCTCCACCAACAGGCAAGCTTGCGGGCAGGCTGAACCCTAATCTTCATATCCACCGGCTTGAAAATCAAACTCCGGCTCATCTTCTGAATGATTGAGGCAAGAGTGAGTACTTAAGGTACTCAGCAAGCCTAACACGAGGGGTAAGATTATGCAAGGGATTTTCAAGGATAGGCTGAGGTTTTTGTCATATTGGCAGAAAAGCCAATTTTATGCAAGGTTGTTTTTGAAAACAAAGTATTTCGCAATTCTAATCAAATATCTGTAGAGATTAGTGGGGTTGGGCGGCCCTGGGGGAGATAAGGATCAATCCCGCCAGTGCCTCAAGTTTTATCACTGGCCGACAACCAGCACACGGCTCCGAACCGGTGTTTTCCAAAAACACGCCAAGGATAACTCACGCAGGAAAGACTAATCATAGTGTGGCCAATGCTTTCGCGTTGTCCAATACCGTGGAACACGGCTATCCGGATAGATTCTTAACCTCGGCCGAGGGTGCACAACTTTCCCCACAAGGTAGTCCAGTCCTCCCCGAGCGACAGTTTGGACTGTACTACTAAAGGTCCCGTACCTACTTTGTACCACCACGGCATCCCCCACGGACATCCTCAGGGGCTTCATAATCAATAAGATGGCCAGATTCAATAAACGCCGGACCTCGAACTCCCTCCAACATTCGAGTCTTCTCCTGAGATTCCGTTGCAATCTCCTGCCTCCGGGGGGTACCGGGTGAGTACTAGTAGGGTGTGGTTCCAATCCCATGCCCATTCATGGCTTGTGGATGCACGTAAGTGCTAGGCAAAGGCGGCACAAGAACCGGTCCTTATACGACCGAACCAGGCATCTTCAATAGCCAATCCCCGCAGGGAAGGCGTCCCAGAGATAGCCTCCCCACTGAGGACTACCTCGCCTGATCCCGCCAAAATGTTCCCCCACTAGGGTTGCACTTATCATTAAACCACCCAATTTCACATTTACACACACCACCAAAACACACGCATTTTACACGAAAAATCATGTGAGCAGTATTAATTAAACACATGGTGAAAGTCCTAAGCGAAAAAATTTCAAATTTTAAGTGAATTTTCAAACATGGCAAAAATTCGGGGTGTGACAGTTTATCATCAAGATGTCTCTCCCTAGCGCCGCATACTTCTCCTCTTGATGCGCTCTCCAACCAGAGCTAGCTCTAGCGTGCGCCAAGCTTGCTGCCCGACAACAGGTCGATGCCTTTTGCCACCACAAACTTGTCGATGTCATCCGCAACCACAATTTTTGCACTCGAAATATCAAAAAATGTAGTGATGTTTATTAATCTTGAGTGACAGAGCCAAAGAGAGGCTAACGGGGGCCCTTGCCCCCACCCCAAATTATTTCTCAAGTATGAAGTATATAGATTTGTCATGACAAATTACAAGTCTCTCTAACTCACTTCTTCCATTCAAACACCCGATTCATCATTCCTAGCTCCAGCGTGCCTGCTGCTTACCCAAAATCAAGAACGTGTGTATCATGCTACCTGTTGTATCCGTTCTATCAATATAATCATTAAATATCATGAAATCGTTGAGATGCAAATTAAGACACGACATATTGAACAAACTGTCTATACTGTTGTAGTATGTGTCCATCTAACAGTGCACGTGCGTTAAGAAATCGCTTAATTAATTTCTTGGTAATAAGTAATAACTACTGATTGCGTGGGTTCTTTTGTTGCCACCGCCCCTGACGTTACCCCCCACGGCTTTGCCATGGCCATGAGGTAAGTACTCCACGCCCAAGGAGGAGGGAAACACGAAAAGGAGCGCGCAGAGAGAGAGAGAGATGCTGATCCGTGATGGCTGTTGACGCGCTGCAACATGCTTAATTGGTTCTTACACACAATCATTTTGACGACGCGCCCACGCGGTCCAGCGCGTGCGCGAGCTCTTTCACTGTGCTCGACCGGCTTTGATTCGCACGAGGGAAGCGGCGGCGAATGAAATACGCGGAGCCCTTGAACCTGCGCAGATCAGATCACGAGGCCGCCATGAGCCGGCGTCGAGGAGGACGATGTGGGAGCAGCAGGAACGGCGGGGAACCGGCGGCGCGCTCCGGCAAGCCAACGCGTGCCAGCCAAGCAGGGCTTCTGCCCATGGCCGCAGGGCTGGCGGAGCAAGCGTATCCATCATGACGAGCCGTTCAGAGTCGAAGAGCCTCCGCCCCGAGCAGAATCGCGCGAACGAACGGCCGCGTTCCCTGGCCGGAACTGCAGCATCGATGCGATGCATGCCCGCCGGCGCCCTCGTCTTCAAGTCGTGTTCCGTGTAAGAGGCAGTGTCCCACTCTCCCACGGCATGTCTCGCTGCCGGACGATGGAGAGCAGAGGCGGGAGCACGGGTGCGCGCACGCTGGCGAGGGCGAGGCGCCCCCAAGCAGGAGAAACGGGGCTCTGTTTCGGGGCCAGGGGCGGACGCTATTTCGAATAGCGACCACCCTAGGTTACTGGAATCTGTCCGATCCGATACCTATGGCCCAGATTCGAGGAGGGCCAGCTTGACCGGTCGTCGTTTCCCCGTCTCCGCGCCAGACGGCGGAGACGGCGAGAGCAAAATGCATGGGCGCTCGGCGGAGCGGCGCCGGAGCTCGACAGCGATCGAGCGCGGGTGCTCGATCGAAGACGATGACGCCGGCAGTCGATCTCGACGACGGTGATCGCGCCGCGAGAGCAGACAAATGTGGTACGCATTGGTCCCCGCGCGCGTCAATCATGGCGATCGACCTCCGCCGCGGCTGCGACGTTGACGCGCCGCCGTCGGGGCCGGGGAAGAAGCAGAGATTCTCACCGAGGTGGTACGTAGTTGCATCCAAACAGGACAGGGGAGGATCGCCCACACGACGTAACAGGCCGCGTGATGGAGGCGCGAGGCGCCGGACGGCAGGCAGCGCCCGTGATCGAGGCCATCCATCACCGGCGACCGGCGTGCTTGCGTTGCGTTGCGTCCGCCGCCATTGATGCTGGACGCTTTAATTGCGCGCGCCCTGCAGAGCCGGATCGACCGCCGGGAGAACGTACGTACGATTGCGCCCCCATCGATCCGCCGGCCTGACCAAGTGCTGGCGCAGTCCCGCGTTCGTGCGACATCTGTTCAGTCTCCGTTCGCGCACAAGGGAATAAGCGGCGGCGACAAAGATGCCGAGCCTTTTGAATAGCATACATATTACTGACTTGCACTGTTCAGTCTCCATTCTTGTGTTGATTACTTGGGGACCTTATCCACGTCTCATAGTTCAGAAGCTGCCGAAGAGGGAAATCAAGTCGTTAGGCCAGTCGTCGACTCGTCATTGATGTTATGGTGTTGGGGTAGACGACAATGTTCCCCACGACATCCTGCACTGTCCAGTCATCCGCTTAGAAATTGACCAGATATTTTGTTCAGAACTACACTGAATCGATTGTTCTCTTTTGTGTTTTTTTCTTTAAAAAAATCAATTTTTCCGACGTCAACGATGTGAGAACAGATGGAGTATTGCATATATATCTTCTTTCAGGAAATGCAAACCGCACAAGAATGGTTATCTAAAATGGAAAAGAAAGAAATATGCAACATAGAAGTTCCAGCATCCACTCTTAATGCTCGGGGAACCGCGGTTGATTGTTGGGATGTTGTGTTATGGGTCAATTCTACATCGAACCTAACTCGACGACACAAAATCCACGCTGCTCTCGCCTCGTGCGCCGGCAGGAGGCCGGCCAAGTAGGTCCACACCATCAATTTTTTGAAGGGGCTACGAAAAATAATTAGAAACTGTTCGTGTAATTTAAGAAAAGAATATGATCGGGTTTTATAATATTATCTCTTTAGAGTTTACTTCAAGGTTAATTAAGTCTTATACTACTTGGAGTCAAGGCAACCCTCTCTATGTAACAAGAGGGAGGAGAGGGGAGGAGGGGGCTCATATTAGATGAAAAAAGAATAATCTAAGGCTTATCTGCAAGATCTCTCTCTCTCTCTAGCCGCCACCCCCTCTCCCAGCCCCCAAACACTGCTGCCTTGTCCTTTGCTGCTCCCTCCATCTAGCCCTCTAGTGCAACAGCTGTGGCAGACCCAGGCGGGTGGCCAGGTGTGCGCAACCACAACAAATGCGCTCATGTGCTTAGGGAAGTACATCAAAATACCAAAGAATGTCTTTATTTAATCTTCAGAGACAAAGGAAGAAAGGAGCCAGTGGGGGCCCCAAATTATTTCCCAAGTATGAAGTTAAATTTTTCATGCAAAATCTCTAAGTCTCTCTAACTCACTTCTCCATTCAAACACACAATTAATTATTCCAAAATTGAGAATCGTGGTAAGAACTGTTCTATCAGTCCTCTCAATGTAATAATTATTAAATACCATGAAATCGTTAAGATGCAAATTAAGGTACGGCGTGTTGAATAATCTGTCTATACTGTTGTTGTACGAGTCTATGCCTTAAAAGTCGCTCGATTAATTTGTGGTAACTACTGTTGCTTGCGTGGGTTCTTTCTGATCAGTGACGACTCACTGACAGAATCATTTCCAGGACGCGCGCGTTCCAGCGTGTGTGCGAGCTCCTCCACTATGCTTGATCGGACTTGGATTCGTGCGAGGGAAGCGGCATCAAATAGGCCAGCGGAGCCCTTTGCCTGCGCGGATCACGAGGTCGCCATGAACTGTCGTCGTCGAGGAGTACGGTGTGGAGAAGCTGCGGGAGCGCCGGCGAGCCAACTAGGCAAGCAGGTCTTCTGCCCACGGCCGGGATGTGCTCATTGTGCTGGCAGAGAGCATCCGCGCTCGCCGCCTTGGGCAGAACCATGCGAACGAAGCGGCCGCGTTCCCTGGAACCGCCGCGACGACGCGCGGAAGACGAGGACGCCGACCTATAAGCCGCGGCGTACGAGGTGCCAACGGATGGTACGCGGCCAAACGGCGGCGAGAAGCAGCGGGAGCACTGCTGCGCGCACGCCGGCGAGGGCGAGGCGCCGCGAAGCAGGGGAAACGGGGCTCTGTTCCGGGGCCAGGGGGTGGTCGTTATTTCGAAGAGCGACCACCCCTGGGTTACTGGAATCCATCCGATCCGGTACCTACGCCCCAGATTCGCGGAGGGCCACGTTGACCGGTCGTCGTTTCCTTGTCTCCGCGGCGGATAGCGGAGGCGAGTGATCAGCGAGAGAAAAAAAGGCATGGGCGCTCGGCGGAGCGGCACCGGAGCTCGACGGCGATAAGGCTTATCTGCAAGATCTCTCTCTCTCTCTAGCCGCCACCCCCTCTCCCAGCCCCCAAACACTGCTGCCTTGTCCTTTGCTGCTCCCTCCATCTAGCCCTCTAGTGCAACAGCTGTGGCAGACCCAGGCGGGTGGCCAGGTGTGCGCAACCACAACAAATGCGCTCATGTGCTTAGGGAAGTACATCAAAATACCAAAGAATGTCTTTATTTAATCTTCAGAGACAAAGGAAGAAAGGAGCCAGTGGGGGCCCCAAATTATTTCCCAAGTATGAAGTTAAATTTTTCATGCAAAATCTCTAAGTCTCTCTAACTCACTTCTCCATTCAAACACACAATTAATTATTCCAAAATTGAGAATCGTGGTAAGAACTGTTCTATCAGTCCTCTCAATGTAATAATTATTAAATACCATGAAATCGTTAAGATGCAAATTAAGGTACGGCGTGTTGAATAATCTGTCTATACTGTTGTTGTACGAGTCTATGCCTTAAAAGTCGCTCGATTAATTTGTGGTAACTACTGTTGCTTGCGTGGGTTCTTTCTGATCAGTGACGACTCACTGACAGAATCATTTCCAGGACGCGCGCGTTCCAGCGTGTGTGCGAGCTCCTCCACTATGCTTGATCGGACTTGGATTCGTGCGAGGGAAGCGGCATCAAATAGGCCAGCGGAGCCCTTTGCCTGCGCGGATCACGAGGTCGCCATGAACTGTCGTCGTCGAGGAGTACGGTGTGGAGAAGCTGCGGGAGCGCCGGCGAGCCAACTAGGCAAGCAGGTCTTCTGCCCACGGCCGGGATGTGCTCATTGTGCTGGCAGAGAGCATCCGCGCTCGCCGCCTTGGGCAGAACCATGCGAACGAAGCGGCCGCGTTCCCTGGAACCGCCGCGACGACGCGCGGAAGACGAGGACGCCGACCTATAAGCCGCGGCGTACGAGGTGCCAACGGATGGTACGCGGCCAAACGGCGGCGAGAAGCAGCGGGAGCACTGCTGCGCGCACGCCGGCGAGGGCGAGGCGCCGCGAAGCAGGGGAAACGGGGCTCTGTTCCGGGGCCAGGGGGTGGTCGTTATTTCGAAGAGCGACCACCCCTGGGTTACTGGAATCCATCCGATCCGGTACCTACGCCCCAGATTCGCGGAGGGCCACGTTGACCGGTCGTCGTTTCCTTGTCTCCGCGGCGGATAGCGGAGGCGAGTGATCAGCGAGAGAAAAAAAGGCATGGGCGCTCGGCGGAGCGGCACCGGAGCTCGACGGCGATCGAGCGCGGGTGATCGATCTCGACGATGGTGATCGCGCCGCGAGAGCAGACCCGTAGCCGCGTGGCATGCGTCGGTCGGTTCCCGCGGCGGCGACGTTGACGTGCCGCCCGTCGGGGCCGGGGAAGAAGCTTTAGTGGCGGGCCGCACGTCGTATTGCGCAGGGCCAGGGCCATGGCGTCGGGGCCGGGGAAGAAGCTTTTTTTTTTGTGTGTGTTTCAAATTCAAATGTTTGTCTTGTGCTGCTGAAACCGCGGCTGAAGGAGGACGAAATCCTTCTCTTGATTACAGGCATGAACGGATGAAGGCAGCCGCGGGAGACTCTCACAGACAGAGGTGCTGGTTGCATCCAAACGGAACAGGGGAACCGCCCACCGTGCGATCTTCCATTGTAATCTCTGAATTATGTACCATATCTATATCCATAAACACGTGTAATCTTCCAAATCCTAATATTAGCGAACGCAATAATTCACACGCGAGTCACCACTATATCTCAGACAGAAAGGCACTCCGGCCGCTATATACATTGCTATGTTACAGAGTCGACAAACCAGGCCTTTGCTTACGACGACCACACTTCTCTGCCACACACTTCTTCAAACAAGAGATCGATTCGCAAGATGAACATCATCATGTCCGTCGCGATCCTTGGATGCATCGCCGTGGCAGCGCAATGTGAGTACACTTTCTTCCGCTTTCAGTATACTCCACTTCCACTAATTAAAGCACTTGAAAACGCAAAACATTTCGTTATCTGTCGTAGGTCACCCTCAGCCGATCGACGCAAACGGCGCAGGAAGGATCTACCTCGATAATGATCTCGGCAACACTAGTGCTAATAACGCTACTGCAGCAGCCGACTCGTCTTCTTCGTCGGATGGGAGCAAACTGAAACTCATATTTTGCTTCATACCTAATTTTTGTGTCAACCCTCCCTGCTACTGTTGCTTGACTCCCGACTCCCAGAAATGTTTCAACACGGAAGAGGAGTGCAAGAAACGCTGCATCGTGTGTGACCCTCATTGTCCGCCCCAACAAACGGCTTTGCATGCTGGGACATCAGACGCTGCAGTGAACGCTACATTAGTTTACTGATTGTTAAAAGTAATGTGCCTGATCCTAAATCTCTTCAGGTCAAGAGAAATAATACGGTCTGTTCAAATCTTCCGCTGATTGAGATATGGTACTGTACCTCGGTCAATATCCAACGGCTCATTAGTCATTTTTTTCCTCAGGCAATTCGAGAGAAAAAAAAAAGCATGAAACATACTATTACGCAATTGCAAGGGGAGGGAAAAAAAAAAAGCATGCATATGGCTTATCACAGCAGGAAAGAAACCATCGCAGTGCAGCGCTCTTAGACGTACAGGCCCAGGATTTCAGTTTCGTCTACGCTTCTGCCAAGCATGAAACATCGTCAGTTAGTTGAGCATGAGACCAAGAACAGGTACAATGGCAAAAGACAGTAGCCGGTCGTAACATAACATGATTATCACGAAACAGTCATCAGCCATCACGAAACTGTAGGTAGGAAAGCAGCAAAGTTATACTAATCCTATCCATGGAAAGTACAGGCTGTCCATTGCCCTTGGCCGCTTTCTTGATGCCTTTGGTTGATTTCACTCTTTTAGGCGAGAGAGGACTCAGAGCAGCCAGTAATTCATGAAATAGGAAGGGCTTGACCGCCGTGAAATTAAATCAGATTTCATCCATGAAAATAAATCGATCGATGACATGGACTCGGCACAGTTATTCTGAGGATGGCTCACACGTGTGCACAACCAGTTTGACCGTTGTCACCTACTTTTGTGAATCAGAGAAACTCACATGTCATTTTCCTCATCCCGTGCACGTACGTTTGTAATTTCCCATGGCTCACGTGTGCACAATCAGTTTGACCGTTCAGACTTCAATGTTGACCACCATGTAGCAATAATAGTATGGCCATAGAAAAAGCAAGAAGAGAGTTGCCATAAGTGGCGCCATGCTTAATTACGGGCTGGTTAAGTCACCAATTGCAAGGTCAAAAGTTGGACTATTATCGGCCCTGTTCGTCTGGCTGCTTTTTTGCAGCCTCAATAACAGCTACAGTGTTCGTAGTTATTTTTCAGCAGCAGCAGCCGCAACCGCAGCCTGCCGAACAGCCTGATCATTTGCGGAATCTATTATAGCTGGGCATTTTCTCTTTTTGTCAACACAATTTCTTGGTCTAATAAAACTTTCGCTTTTCAGTCAAGAGAAATGGGCGTCAACTATATACTATGTGAAGGACCTTATTTTAAATGTCCATGTTAGCTCGACCAATCGAACAAGTGAAGAAGCACATGCAACTATATGTACGGCATATGCTGGACACTGATTTGGCAGTTTTTAATTAGGTACTGCTTAACTTTACAGGTTGACGTATCTCGCGCGCCCCCTTTTATTCGCAGGCATGCATGTCCTCTCCTGCGTTCGCAACGTGATCGACCACGTAGAAATTTGCACAAAACGAAATTGAACGTGCATGAATGCGTGACTGGACACTGCTCTGCAGACCTTTTAGATTAAATAAAACCTTCTGAAAGTGACGTATTACATATCGGAAGATTCTTCAAAAATTGGTCTACCAATAATTCGGTAGTAGTTGGTTGTTAGCAGAGTCCATATATAGGTCCATCCAGTCATCAAGACAAACCCAAATGCTAAAACTCTCAGGCTTCATTTCAACCGTGTGGGCCACGCTTTTTGCTAGTTGATGTCCATGATTTGGTCACGGACGCCGGCTCACCAACCTTTTCATCAATTTGGATCTTGCTCCCCTATCCCAAAACTGTGCTATCTAGCCTAGGTCAATGATGCGATGCTGAAAGGCTGACAAACTCACAAGAAGCCAGGGAACAACTTTTATTTTTAAAACATGTTACTACGCCCCGCTTATTTTTGGAGATGATAATCTTAAGTGAAAGTACAATGCCATGGTCTTCAGACAAGTAAAACACACACACACAGATAAGTCCTTTTCTATTAGGGTCTGTCTCCAAGCTAGGTGACTGAGATTTGGTGTTTGTCTTAGTTACATTTTTGTACTGTTGGATTAGGATATAAGCGTCCGCAAAACAAGAAGGCAAAAACGTGAGTTGCGTGCAACATTGACTCATTGACTGGACTAACATGGGCTTCTCTGTAAACGAATCCTGTTTGTAACGGATGCACTAAACAAACCCACTAACTTGCAGCTTGTTACGGACTTATGTGGATCAATTCTATGGACCGCTTTGTTGCTGCTTGTTTGTGCAGAGTTTGTATGCAGTGCTCCTAAGACTGAAGTAAAATACTTTAAAAGAAAGACTCAATTAAAATATTTCGTATATTTCTTTGTGCAGGAAAATGTGAATACAAATTCTCTGTCAGATAAGATAGCAATCTCAACTCTCAACAAACAGTTCAAGGGTTACAACTGAGGTAACTAGACTAATATTACTGCAAGCTATTGTGTGATGTGAGGTTAAAACAGGACATGCTATGATATTCTTCCATATGCTGTGCTAATATAATTTGTTTTCTATAAGGAAATTTGAATGCAACGAAATATTCATTTCAGGACACAACATACTCTAAAGTACACGAGGGAAGTCAACATCATTTGATGTAATGAATACATACTATGAAAAGGGTATTCTGGTTGTTGTAATTATTACAAATTATAGAGGCATTCACTAAGGATATGGTGCCATCCAGGAAAGTAATTTCTGCAGAGAACACTGGTGCAATCTAATTCATCAAGAAGCAAAATCAAGGTATCATATAGAAAGAATTACAACATGTGCACATGCTAAAAATATAATACAAAGAAATTGTAATTTTTGCATTGTTTGTTGCAAGCTTTTATGACTTGTCATTAATGAGTTAGTGTCAATGTTCAAATTTCCAATAGCAATTGAGGCCTCAGTTAGTCATATTGTTTAGCATACTTCAACTTAGTCGTGTGAGCTCTGTTTTGCTCTTTCTTAGCAGGCAATCAAATGAAGAAAGCTACAATGCTGTGCATCCTACAGGTTTGAGATCATGGCACAAATACAGTCAGCCACTACCAAAAAATGCTACAGCTTCACGCCAAACAACTCTTTCCATTTCAGTTTTTTTTTAGCACATTCAGGTTCAACAGAGCTGGGTGGAAATACTCGTGACTAATCTTCGGCTTAGAGAAGTTTGTTCTGCGACGTGCCTGAAATTTCCTCACGCATCAGACTAGACTGACGCTGCTCCAATGGTCATTTTCCAACCCAGCTCTTGTACGTACATAGAGGCCTTGTGTGCTGAACTCTGAAGGTGACCTGAAGTAGCAGTACCATGTGACAATAGTCAATACATTGAACTTTACTTCCAACAACTTGATAAAATTTCAGTAATATTTGCTAGAAAGCACATGCAAGGTTCCAACAACTTGATATAAATCCACATTCTGGATGAACTATTGTCGCACGGTATGCACTAAACTATACTACTATGTGCAGCAAAAATAGAGTTCATGGTCAGTAACTTATGCACCAAGAATAGACATGACTTTTCAAACAAACGAAGATGCATATAGTTTCTACAATGACTATGTCTCAATTGTTGGATTCTCAGTAATCAGAAGTGGAAGCTACCACTCCAAGAGCAAGAAAAGTTTTGATGATTAAACAGATACACTATCGATAGCAGTTCCTTTTCAGTTTGGTCTCTAACCTAAAGCCTAATTCACACAATGAGACAAAAATAAACATAAGTGTTAGGTCAACAAAATTATAAATTTAAACTACTAAATTCAATGGCCTTGGATAGAAGATCAATAATAAAAATCCTCACATCTAGTGTTGGCCACCTGCACCACTCCTCGATCCACAAATCATTTCAGTTCCTGACTTGCACATTAGATCAACGACACATCTGATGACTATAAATTTTTCTGTCTACCCCTGATGTTCTTAGATGTACACAAACATATCTGAGTCTTCTGAGAAACTATTTGAAGAAATTTTTTGAAGAAATAGTAAAATTACACTTGTGGTAGACTAAGATTTCATCGTACAACTAACAAATAAAATCAGACAAAACAATGTGTAATTTCTTTGACATGTGTAACAGAAGACCAATGATATAAATGCAAACCCTATTGCTTCTAGGCAAATAATGCAGCAAGGGGCTAACATCAGACTAGGTGGACAAAATTAAAGGCAAGGAATAGGACCGATGTCCACGAATAACACAGACGAAAGGATTATCCCCACTCTCTCTCCCACTCATGTGAGTATGTGTATCTCGATCTGATAAAGAACAAAAGGGCTGGCTGGGACTGATAACAGACATCGCTCACAATGAGCCCAGCTACTCGCTTACACACCCATCACATCGTATTTTTGAATCTATTTCCGCCCACAAGGTAACATATCACAATTTAGTATGGGTAACAAAACAACTAGAAATGTCAGAACAAGTGCATGGTGAGATGGTTACTAGAGCCCAGTACTGCCCAAAGTCATGTATATATTGATATTTCACTTTTGCTTAGGCCTATTACTAACATTGCAGTCTGACATGTTACCAACATTACAGCAGGAAAAACAGCCAAAGAATCCTCTGTTCATAAAACCTAAGGAAAGAAAAATTATGCTGTTGAAACAAGAGATGGATGATGCCATTGAGGAGGCAGTAGTTACAAAAAGAATTACATGGAACCATTGCGGTTCATATGCACATACACAACATTATTACTTGTAATCAATTGCATGGCCAATTTCCACACAGGAAAGCTAAGATTCAAGCAACAAAAATCACTGAAGGTTAACATTTTATAAGACAAATCATCGCAGTTACAAATTTTTGTTCATACCATGGATAGAAGTCACTGAAAATTTAGACCGTTAAGAAGGGAAAGATGGCAAGCAAAACGTTTAATTCAACAACAAGAGAAGAAAAGGAACAACGGCCAAGATTAGTTAACATATGAATAAAAAATTTGCAAAATAAAGAGTAACACCTACCAGCAAGCTACCAGAAAACTATAGTGGCAAACAGTTCATGTTTTATAGTGGTAGAAAAAATAACACAAAATCCTACCAGCTGCAATCTAGTGGGCTAGCTGTAGGCAGAAGCAACCCTACTGGCGGGTACAAGATGTAATTTTATTATGTAGTAACTGTAAATATTTTATTTGTTCTGAATCATGAGTTACATGACTTATAGAAGATACCAGAGATATTAGATTGTTCGAACAAAAGAGTCCGAGTATGAGATTGACAAGTGGTACAATGATCGACATCACATGTGAAGAAAATTTCAAACCTGATTTTTTTTAAGCTTTGCTGAATCTTACAGGTGCAATTCGTATTGTACTATAATAGAAAATGAAAAATACTGAAGTCATCAAAGAGCAATGCCATAGTTTATTCTAATCTACATAATTCTATTGAGGTATTTATGTTAAATAAATAGTTCAAAACACTCAATATATCCTATTATACAAGAAAGAAATGGCAAAAGAAATTATAAGGGTCAGATCATGTCAAATACATCATCGTCCAAACAAATTCAGGTACGCTTTAACTAAAATTACTACTAGTTCATAGGTTGTAATTTTTATATGAGCTAACATTAATTATTATTGATGTCCAAAATCAGATGATACACGAGGCAGCACAAACAAAAAACCACCAGGCCAAAGTAAATATATTGCCAATACAATATCCACAAGATGATATGGACAAATTGTTCAATTACAAACATTTAGAGCTACAAAAAAAAGGATATACCTGAATCTTCATTTATTATTCGCAGCATATTTGTCACATGGTCATGGCATCTCATATTCACTGCAACAGAGAATGGAGTCATTGAGAATGTTATCACTAATAAGGACCAATTCAAAGCCATGGTCGAGCAATCTCTTTGATTGTGTCACATATATTCATTCCTGGGCTGGTGGATGGGTTGGTTGGTTTTTTCTTTTGGG
>LAPY01000040.1:205329-216430 GCA_000970635.1 Eragrostis tef
ATTAGATTCGTCTCGCAAAGATGTACCTATCTGTAAAAAGGTTTTGTCATTAGACTTTATTTAGTACTGTTAAATAATAAGATTTTCTTTAGTGCTAAAGTTTAGAGGGGTCTAAACGGATGTAACGAACGCGCAAATCTTCCTATGCTGTACTTGTCAAGCTACAAGAAAACTGAACTCTCAAAGATGAGTCCAACGGAGAACTCTCCATACAGCCTGGTCAGTTCCAGTGGGACCTATATATTTATGGCACAACCATTCAGCCTGGTCCTCTCCTTCAACCATTGCAGTCTTGTAGGAACACACCCTCTTGCTCTTCTTGGCTCTTCCTGTAGGCTTCAGCTAATCACAAAGACATCATCTACCGATCCAGTAATCTACAGGTGATTCTTGTGCTTTTGGATTCCTCTCTGTTTACTGAATCGCTTCTATGTAGGTTTCCTCATATTCTGGAGATTACATGCCATCCTGTATATTTGTTTGTTCTGTATTTCAATGTCAGTATGACATCCTTGTTCGATTGAATTTGCTGGTCAGACATTGAAAAAAGTGATACTGTACACGAACATGCAGCTATGCTAAAGTTTAGCAAACATTATTGGCTAATTTCGAGGGGTGAGTTTCATACAGTTGTGCAAACCTGGCTGCGATTTACTGGTCTTTCTTTTCTTGGCTATCACCGGTCGGAGAAAGAAACACCTGCCTGATTTCTTGAACTTACATAACTTCTGAGTACCTTGTTCAGATTTTCTGTAAAAAAAACTTCAATCGATCAGTACAGTACAATATTTCGGACCTAATGACAAATTTCTTGTTCAGGTAGCTACCAACATCCTTAATCTGAAGAACGGAGAATCCAAACAAAGCAATGGTTTGCTTCCCAGTGTTCCGGAGGAGGAGGAGCTCCAGGAGCCAGATTGTGCAACCTGACCACGGTATACTTCAATATTTTATTTAGGTTCTTTTGAAACATCTCAAAACCTTAATAGTTCATCTGATTCTGCTGGCAGACATCCCGATCGCTGGCAACATAAAAATATACTCGTTGAAGGAACTGAGAAAAGCCACAAAAAATTTCTGTCCGGGAAACAAGCTTGGACAGGGTTCTTTCGGCTGCGTCTACTTGGTAGGTTGAGAAATCGGTTGCTCTAATCTCTCTGTTCATAGTCACATTGCTCAGACAAAAGGAACTCTGGCTCCTGTAGCCTAAGTTATTAGACGCAATAATATTCTTCAGAATCGAGAAACTTCCATCACTGTAAAATTTGGGCCAGCTCCTGATCAGCTAATGTTCTTACATGAATTCCACAGGGAAAGCTGAAGAACGGTGAGAAAGTTGCCATCAAGGTGCTCTCCTCGGAGTCTAGGCAAGCAATGAAGGAGTTCCTGAATGAACTGGGTGTCATATCAAACGTAACTCATCCCAACCTTGTCAAATTGCTCGGCTGCTGTGCGGATGGAGGACAGAAGATACTGGTGTATAATTTTATAGAGAACAACAGTCTTGCACAAATCCTCTTTGGTAATGCCTGAACCTAGAAATTTCAGTGGTGAAAAGGATGCACGTCTTCATCTGAACCCTGAATTCTGACAATAAATCATGGTGTTTCTTCAGGCAGTTCCCACAGTGGCATCAGATTGAACTGGAGGACACGGGTGAAAATCTGCATCGGCATTGCCAAAGGGCTCGCTTACCTTCATGAGGAAGTCCGGCCACCGATCGTCCACCGTGATATCAAGGCTAGCAACATTCTCCTTGACAGGGACCTCAACCCCAAGATAGCTGATTTTGGGCTGGCCAAACTCTTCCCCGGCAACATGACACATATCAGCACCAGAGTTGCAGGAACACTGTAAGCAGTGACACTTCCTGATTGATGCTCATATCTTCTTTGACCCCGCGGACATAACTTTATGGTTAGAAGAGAAATTGACTATTTTATTTATTTTCCAGAGGATATCTGGCTCCAGAGTACGCGATCCGAGGGCAGCTAACGAAGAAGGCTGACGTTTACAGCTTTGGAGTTCTACTGCTGGAGATTGTCAGTGGCAGATGCCATACTGACCTCACATTGCCTCTTGAAGACCAGTATCTCCTAGAAAAGGTAAAGAACAATGCCGAAGACTTTCGATATCGTAATATAGTTCATTTGCATACGACTCATCATAAACCGGTATCTCATTCTATAGTACATTTAGACAATAAAGGAAGAACCATTCTTTTATGTCAAAGCATTGCAGTACAGCTATGCCATCATTCAGATATTCCCTATCAAGCCATCAGGAATCAGGCCATGTCATGTGCAGTTGTGTTCACACGGTTAGAGCATTAGATAATCACGTAGTCGCTCTGTGTTTTAGTTATCCTTATATAAATATACTAGACAAGCACATTCTAGTTGTTAGAGTTGGAAGTATTCTCAAGGAAATAACAAGGAAGATCTCCTTTCTGTGCTGCTATTGATCATAATAGTTTTTTTAGCAGCAGTTGAGGCCATGTGTGGTGTGTGGCAGACGAAAGTGCTGCAAACTTTGTAATAATTTGCTTGTGGCTCTAGCCTCTTTGTGGTGAAGGCCGGGACATCTTTTTTCCATTATCTAAAAAAAAATGGTTCTGGGTTGTTTCAGAAACATTCCCAGCAAGTCACTTGAGTTGACTGGTCTTTTGATTCTTGTGTACTTATTTTTTGAATATTGGTCCAATTTTTGTGAATTTTGCTTATGCATTCCTAAATCACTCGTCTCCTTTCTGTGCTGCTATTGATCATAACAGTTTTTTTAGCAGTAGTTGAGGCCATGTATAGGTATGGGCTTAACTGGTTCTGGATTGTTTCAGAAACATGCCCAGGAAGTCACTTGCATTGACTGGTCTTCTGATTCTTGTGTACTACTTAGTTTAGAATTTTGGTCCAATTTTTATGTATTTTGCTTATGCATTCCTAAACCACTCATTTATGGGAGGCTAACTTGTTCTGTAAAAATTTGCAAACTCACAAATAATGATAAAAAATGGCATGGTAAAAAGGCGATGTAAATCATATAAAAATTGAAATTCTACCTGTTCTTTCAGGTCTGGATGTTATACGAGTCCGGTGATCTTGAGAGCATCATTGACAGGACCTTGCAGCGCGATTTCGACGCCGAAGAAGCGCATCGGCTGCTGAAAATAGGCCTCCTGTGCACCCAGGATGCTACAAAGATCAGGCCCTCCATGTCGACGGTCACCAAGATGCTGAAGTATGAGTGTGCAGTCGGTGACAAGATCATGAGGCCTGGCCTCATCACAGACGTCATGGACCTGAAAGTTAGGGCGGTAGAGCCGGTTCAGTTATCTCCCTCAATGTCTCCTATCGTAGACAACTCACAGGTGTCCACACTTGCATTAGCTGGTAGCACTTTGGTAGGGAGCCTCTGATGGAAAGCCAGCCATTTAGTGTTTTCAGTTTGTCATTTAGTGTATTGTAAGAATGTCTGTTTGTATATAGAAGGTTCCAGTTTGGCTGCCGACAATAGAGGCTACAAGTTTCACATGCAAATCAGATCAATGCAAATTTCTCCGCTCAAAACGGTTATGAGATTCATAATCATAGGTTACAAGCTATATCCACCATTGTTTAGATCTGCTTCGTATAACCCAGAACTTCCGATCTGAAGCATACAACAAACAGATTATGAATGAATGACATGCTAACTTACAATAAAATTTTACACGTTTTGGTATAAACTATAGAATCAAACACAGAACTTACAAGTAATACTAACTTCCCATGGTTTGGTAAAATGATTCCAGCAAACAATGAAGACAATAATCTAATAGTACTAGATTAGTTGACTAGTAGGAGTACTAGATAAAATGAAACAGTGAAGATGAAGTGAAGATAAGTTGAGCTATCTTCATTGTTTGCTGAAATCACTGAAATCAATTTTGATTTCAGTAAACAATGAAGATAGCTCAACTTAGACACCATTTTGGAAGATAAAAGTGTGCTATTCCAATCGAAAATTTGCTCAACACAACATAACATGCAATATTTCCACATAATTACTAGTAGTTCAAACAATGGAATAATGCCTCCAGCCTACAGGCCAATGAAAGAGGTAAATGCCATTTAATAACAGAAGAAACAATCGACTACAAATACAGCAAGACAAAGTTCAAAACCAATACATTCCAGTGTGCCACCTAAATTTCCTCCATATAATTGCAAGTAGCAAATGCATCAGTTCTACGACATTAACAACAGAGTTGGAGTGTAGAAATTTAGAAGACCAACAGAACTATTCGACGTCATCAGCATAAACATAAGCAGCACACAGCAGCCAACCCATTCATATTTACATGAAGCCTTTTTTTTCTGTATTAGAGGGACAGTTTAAAAAGAGCTCATGAATAAGAATACAACAGGGAACAAAACTGATAATGTCATGAAAATCTAAGCCTAGGCATTCTACTAGCGTCGCCCCATCCGGTTCATTTCCATCAACTGTGTCAGAGTTACAGCGCTCCATCTCTCAATACCCTCTTCGAGTTGAGCATAGAGTAGTCTCTTCACAGAGTCTATGCAGATACTTACGACGCCAAACTCATACACCGGCATGCCATTGTAGAACTTGCCAACTCTAGGCATAAACAGCAAACCTTGCTCCATTGCAAATGCCTGGATAGACTCCTTGAAGGTCAAATCTGCCATGGCTGCCCCTGGCGCAGCATGATAAGCTTGCTGTGCTGCATCAAACTGCCGCTTCTCAGTTGCCCTCAAGTAGCCCACATTCTCCCTAGCCCCAGGTTGTACCACCTCCAATCCTTCAGCAGCTTGGTTCATCATGTCAAGACCAGCAGTTAGAAGCATCCGTATACGCTCATTGGCGAGTAACTCTGGTGGGAAAAGGCCCTTCCAGCCTTTATACCAGTTCATTATCTCATTGAAATCAGGATTTGGTGAGCACAACCAATGATATAGAACATGCTGCCACTTGCTGAAGAAATCAATTTCCAACATATGAACCATGTGGTGTACTGGAATTGCAGATGCCCACAGCATTACCCAGTTGAACTGATCGAGCTTCTGGTTTGCAGGGTTGATCTGAAACTCTTGCAATGCCATTCTCAATTTGGGTATGATATAACGCACAATCAAGTCTTCCCAGCTTGCCGAATCAAACACACCCTTCCACGGAGACAACACGGCATAAGCTGATGAATCATGTGGTTGCCATACATGAAGGACACTGCTCAGTTTGTAACGAATAGAATGGCATAAGGTATCTATCCTTTCCCTTAGCATTGGCAACCATGGGTGTACCCACACATGGATTGGTACACTCTCCCTGCGTGGGTCCCAGGAATCCACGGCAGCTGAGAGCTTTGGCATGATCACATGCTCAAGTATCGATTGAAGCACAATAGGAGGCAACAACTGCTGCCTCTCCCATAATTCAAGAAATTGGAGCATTGGTTCCGGTTCCCTAGCTTCCCATGAATTAGTTCCTGATATCCTCACAGCTGGTAGGATGACCTCACTAACGAGCTGCACATATGGGCCCATTGATGCAGCACCATCTGCAAAGTCAAAAGATTGGTCCCCCTGCAGCAAAGCCTTCCACTTTTTCATGACATCCAAACCAAATTTTGGATCCTGCAGGGGCTGCCATCCCTGGAAAACTCGGATAAGCAGTGGATGCGCGAACCGGCAAGCAATCCATGCAATGCTGCACATCATAAACTCCTCTTCATGTTGCAACTTCAAGGTCTGGAATGTGTGAAGCAACCCATCCAGAGTGAGCATCCCGGCTGTATCATCCACCCGGACCTGCTCTAGTGTTTCTGCAATCTTCTCCATCACCTGCAGCTGGCGTCTCTGCAATGCCTCCTGCTTTGACACTTTTTCTTTCTCCCGCACCAAGCTAGCCACCTTCTCCTGCTCCCGCCGAAGCTGCCCATCCAATCTCACAACATCAGCCTTAGCCTCATCAACAAGCAGTCGCACATTGTACTGCAGTTCCGGCATCGGCACATCATTTGCCTCCATCTCCTGTTCAACATTGAGACCCTTCAAGTCTGTCAGCACACGTGCTTGCGGCCCTCGCATGTCGATCACCTTCTGGACAACTGCAGGCTGCTCATCCTGCTCCTGCTCGGCACGCATGGCCAGCAACTCGTTCTTTGTCAACACAGGAGATTTCTTCACGCTGGCCTTCTTGGACCACCGTTTCTCCTTCTTGGTAGAAGCTGGTGGCGGCTGCGAGGCCGGCAAGTTCTCCTTTGCAGCCATGGGCTTGGGCTCCTTGAACCCCTCGACACTGCCGAGACCAGCATTTTTAGGGCGCAATTTGCTCTCCAGCGGAGCGGTGATTCCCTGAGAATCCTTGCCAAGACCCATACCTTGTTTGTAGCCCATCTTGGCCATCATCTTCGCCACCGCTGAATTGGCATGGAGGCTCCCAGGGGCTGCCGCCTGCTTCCCCGCCCCCAATCCCGCTGCTTGGCGGCGGCGCTCGGCTGCGATGCGCTCCCGCTCCTTCGCCTCCTGCTTCGCCATGGCGCCCTCCTTGATCTTGCCAAACATCGAAGGCATCATCTCGGTGTCCATGTCTTCATCGACCTCCTCCTCTGCCGCCTCCTCCTTGGCGGCGACGGCGGCGCGCCCGAGTCCCGGCCTCTCCTCGGGCTCGGGCTCCTGGGTGGGCATGAAGTTGCCGGTGGAGACGAACTGCACGGGCTTGCTGAGGTCCGGCTCCCCCCCCTCCCCCCGGCGGCGGGATCCCTCGTCGTCGTCGGAGTCGTAGTCGGAGTCACCCTCCGCGAAGACCCCGTAGAGGGCGTCGTCGCGGGTCTGCGGGGCCCGCTCCCGGCGGCTCCGGTAGTAGAACTCCCCGTCGCGGCCGAACACTCCGCCCTCGTAGTCCCCGTCCATGTCGAAGCGGTCCATCCCCTCCGCGTCCTCCTCCATGGCGCCTCCCCGCTCCTCTCCCTCCCCTCCTCCGCTAGGGTTAGGGTTTCGCCCCCAATTCTCCTTTCTTTTTTTTTTTTTGGAAATTTGCTGGGAGGAAGAAGAATCGCGAAGAGGCCGCCACCGCCAGAGTCAGAGCTCGTCTTCTCTGTTCTCTCTCGCTAGGTCGGTGCCGGGAAGGCACGTGTAAACATATAAACCGTCCGATCTCTTTCATTATCCTCGGCCGCTCGATCGCTTCCGCGGAAAACGCTCACCCGGTTATACGTGTCCGCCGCTCGGACACGTAAACAAGCTGGGGTGCGCGTCCGACTCCTCCGGGTCGTCCCCAACCTCTCGTCGCGTCGCCCGTGTTGACCTTACCCGGACCCCCGCCAATTACCTACCTGCGCTTACCATTTGCCTCCTCCCCCGTCCTCGAGAGGCGCGTCCTAGATCGGTGGCGCGCCCTCCTCGCCACCGCTCCTGACGCCTCTCGCCCTCTCCCGGCAGCGTTTTCCTCCTGCCGTCGATTCTTGGAGGGAGTTCTTGCCGCCGCTTCCTCCCCCCGCTGTTCTTGAGGTAATCGGTCAATCTAGCTTATTTTCGTCATGTTAGTTTTTTTTGCTGGGTGGAGAGTCCAGGGAGGGAATTTCGTTTCGAAGCGAGATCTAATTGCAATCGGCGTGGGATTCGACGGCGTGTGCTGGATTTGGGATGGGGGAAAGTCAGAGCTTTTCTTGATGCTTCCGAGCTCCGTGTGCTTGCTGACACTGATAGAGGACGATCTAGGCTTCTCGCGGCGTTGCCTGTTTGCTGACCATTTGATGAAACAAGGACAGGATAGAATTGGTTGGTAGGATTAAGATTAGGATGGAACAGTGCAGATTGTTTTGGTTTCGCATAGCTGCACGCTCATACGGTGTGGCTTTGGCCGGGGAATTTGCAGGCATGCAGAGCCAGATCGTTTGCCATGGGTGCAGAAGCCTTCTACTCTACCCGAGAGGCGCCCCTAGCGTGTGCTGCGCAGTTTGCCATGCGGTCACCAGCGTGCCACCTCCAGGTAATACGTCTTTGCTTTGGTTCCTATGTTGCCCAATTGTGCTCCGGAAGTTCATGCATTGGTCCAGTACAACAAAGGGATGAAACCTTTGACCTTTGTGCTGTGGTTTAGATTATTATTTATGACATTATAAATACATGGGATTTGGACCTGCTATGAGCCTTTTACTACGAATCACTGTTTGCAATTCTCTTGTTGCAACTATCATACCGATGGCCCAATTTACAATATATTTGTAGCTCAATTCATAAGGAGGAATTGCATTTAACAAGTTCATGTCCATCATTCAGTATTTTAGATTTTATTGAATTACCCCTCTATCCTTTCAAAAATATTTATCCCCGAATTCCCTTCTGTGTCACTATATGCCCTCCCTCCCTGAACAAGATATGCTTCATAGGCTACATAGCCTACATTATCATATGCTTTGTTTTCTACAAAATGAGTAATCATGCTTCAGACCTTCTCCTGCTCACTCAACCTTCATTACTTAGCTTTTCTGCTATTGTATATTTGACTGTTACTTTTGCTCTCATGGTGTACTATGTCCCTCTGATTTTTCCCATTCCACATCGCTCTTGATGGAAATGCAAGCAAAATGCAGTTATAGCTGCACAAACATTATCGTGCAAGGGCCCAATAATTGGATCATGGTGATGTAAACGTCTTTGAGTAGCTATAGTAGGATCTACAGGTACTGCAGTAGAAAATTTGAGAGGAAGCAACATATTGTTAATGAAATTCTAACAATTGTATGCTCTTTTACATCTTCCCTGACATTCTCCCTGGTCATTTTTATATGGGCCGCTAATCTGTCCCTATGGTGTTTTAGTGTTTCTACCGCGACTGATTGAGATGGATTGTATGTGATATAGTGTTTCATTTCTAGCCTTGGAGCAGGATAGCATAGTGAGCTTTGCATTCTATTTGTATTGTGCTTCATACACCAAATTGACATGATTCTGAAGAATGAGCAATACTCTTGTGCAGGAATGGAGATGTCTCGACTTATTTGTGGTGGCTGCCAAACTTTATTAATGTATACTCGCAATGCAACGACCGTCAGATGCTCATGTTGTGACACAGTCAATCTTGTCAGACAAGGTACTGATGCATGGGCATACTATCTTGCAGCTCCTTAACCGTATGGATTTTATTCATGGAAATTTTAAAATGTACTAGTAGGATGTTAATAATCTATCTAGGTATAGTAAACCAGGAGAAGATTTTTATATGTTGAACTTCACATCGGCCAACCAGTACTGTGGTGGCTTGGCCTGCTCGTGCAGTATTTACTGCTTGATTGGTGATTGGAGTTTGTGTTTGTATTTGACTATATGCCAAAACTAGGCCTGAAAGTTTCTACCCCATCATTATCTGAAACCCAATAAGCAATCGAAACATGGAAACATAAAGACAATAAGCTGATCGCTCCATTTGTTCAATATATGCAGTGAGTAGTATAGCTCATGTGAACTGCGGCCAGTGCCAAACAGTGTTGATGTATCCATATGGAGCACCGTCTGTCAAATGTGCTATCTGCAATTTTATTACAAATGTTGGGGTATGATAATTTCTCTTCTGGATCTCTTTGTGCTGCAAATGGTCTAATATCCTAGTGACAATTACTAACACAATTTTGTGGATGTCTTAACATCAGGTGACTACTGTAAGACCTTTGCCACCTGCGCTACAAAGCGGAAATGCATATAATGTCCCGTCTACTTCCACTGTATGCTTATTTGACTGGTCGTCTGAAAGTATGTATGAGTTTATGGTGATCTATCCTGTGAAATACTTATGTTTCTTTTCTTTTGTCTTGAGCAGCCAACAAATCAGTCACAAAATGTTACTGTTGTAGTTGAAAATCCAATGACAGTAGATGAAAAGGGAAAATTGGTAAGTTTTTTTCATGCATATTTGCTCTTCTCATTCATGCATTTGCCTGCACGCACGATTTCCATTTGCTCAGTTAAGTATGGCATTTATGTGCTTACATCATGTTATATTTTGCACAGGTGAGCAATGTTGTGGTTGGAGTTACAACTGGTGGGAAAAAGTAATGTATCAGTACACGGCGCAACTTGTTTTATGTTTAGTGTCTGAAAAAAGTGGAAAATACCTTGTATTATACTGCTTTTGGTGATCAATTGCTCTATAAAGGAACATCTGAAGAGCATAGAGGCATTGCAAGCCTTTGCCTCTGCGATCATGCCAGGAAGAATGAAGTGCTGGTGTGGATACTCAGAAACTGTAGCATGTTACCCTTGATTCTTTGTATGTAATATGGGATCTGATAGATTTTACCGTGTGATCAAATCCTCTGCCGTGGGCTCTTGCTGCCTTCTCAGTGAATAACAACAACGTAAGACATTGCAAATGGCTGGTGAAAGACAATGTTTTACCTAATCTGGATAGGGTGTATATTTTACCTAATGGATAGTCCCATGATCCTATCTAGTGCACTCGATTCAAAAGCGCTCATGCTGGCAATGACACTCACTTGGGTTCTGTGATTATGCAAGTGTCCATGCGGCTTGTTGCAAAAGAGCACAACATGAGGTTCTGTATTACAGTGGGCGCTGGAAGTGAGTGCAGATGAGAAAATTATGTCATGGTCTTTATGTGAAAGAAAATTTAGCTATTCTTATGTTTTCTTCTTTTTTCCCTGGCACTCACAAAATAAGTTTGTTGAACTAGAAAGTCTAATAACGACACTGAAACGAATAAAAAGTAGCATGGAAAACAAATGAAAAAAATTTGACTGACTGTCCCTAGCAAAAAATTGGGGTGAGAGAGGCTCGAACTCTCGACCTCAGGATCACTCGCTTTAGCAAATTAAAAAAAAAATGACTGACAGTCCCGAGCAAAAAAATTGGGGTGAGAGAGGCTCGAACTCTCGACCTCAGGATCACTCGCTTTAGCAAATTAAAAAAAAAATGACTGACAGTCCCGAGCAAAAAAATTGGGGTGAGAGAGGCTCGAACTCTCGACCTCAGGATCACTCGCTTTAGCAAATTAAAAAAAAAATGACTGACAGTCCCGAGCAAAAAAATTGGGGTGAGAGAGGCTCGAACTCTCGACCTCAGGATCACTCGCTTTAGCAAAT
>LAPY01000040.1:270902-287205 GCA_000970635.1 Eragrostis tef
CCCCCCCCCCCCCCCCCGCCCTCGGATTCATCGATTCCAGCCACGGCGGCATAGAATTCCACGAGGCCCAGCCTCCGCGTAGCTCCGCTCCGGCCGCTCGCGCCGTCGCGCAGTCCGCCGACTTCACCTTCTCCTTCCTCGCCGACCCCAAGGGGTGGCGCGCCTGCGACGCGCGCGACGGCATCCTCCTCCTCGGCCGGAACATATACATATCCAAGGCACCGTACGTCTTTGACGCCTTTGTGGTCTATGATCCCTTGCACCGCCGGCACGTCCAGATTCCTCCCATTCCCAGCGACCTAGTGGCCTCGACGGTGAACTGTGGCGAGAAGCACTACGGGCCTCTAGGCATAGGCCCACTAAGCCGCTGTGTCGAGCAGCACTTCGAAGCTTTCCTAGCTCCAGCTTGCGAGGAGGAGGCGGAAAATCCAACACTCCAAGTGATATGCATTGTGGTCTCCCAATGCAAGATTGCCGCTTTCATCTACTCATTGGTCACGGAAAATGGCAATGTGTCACGTCGTTTAAAATCGAAACCATTGAGTGGATGCAACACCCAATGTTGTTGGAGCGCAGCTACGCTCACAACCACTTCTTCTGGACAGGCTATTCTGAAACAACTATGCTCGTGTTTGACACACATGAAAAGAAATTTTCTGTTATTGATCCTCCATTTGAAAGCAACGGACAAACTAAAACCATTGTGGAGGCTGCTAATGGCAGGCTTGGTTTGTGCATTGTTTCCGGCCGCATATTAGACATCTATACTACAGTTTGGCCAGACAGTAGCGTGGGCAGAAAAGATTGGCGGCATGACAATCATATTTCCTTGCCCATCTATCAATCTTGGACAATCTCCGATTATGCAGGTACTAAGGATTACATACTCTTACGAGGGCTATCACGAGATGGATTTCAGGGTTGGAAATTCCCGGAGAAGGAGCTAGACGCACATTATGTCACAGTGAATGTCAAAGACATTGTTAGTCGAGCAATTGTGCGTGTTGAAATTTGAAACTAGCGGTGACTACCTATATACAAGCTTTCCACCACCATTTTCATTGCCAAGGATATAAGATGGACTAAACGGTAAGAAACTTCCATGTTTTGTTTACTTGCCAATTAATTAATTTATTTTGTTGATATTTATATTCAGTGATCATATTTTTTTCCCTTGTGCGCATTTTTGTCGTCGAACAAAATTATTATATCATGTCCATTGTTTTCACCATGTAGTTCATGCGCTGGGTACTATGTTTTGTGCTATTTGGGAAGCTAGTCAAAGTAGGGAATAAAGTATCTGCAGCATACTACTTGACAATGTAAATGCTAATAACATTTTTAACTACTAATTTCAGATTTAACCTCAGCTTCTATAGATCGTTGCCACATTCCCTGTATGTTGAATGTTTCTGTGTATACCCACATTTTCTCTCTTGAACCAGAATCAAATACGAGTAAACAGAATAGTTTAATTAGTGATCATACCCTCATGTATATATAAGTGAATCCGTGGAGAGTTGAACTATGTGTGAATTCGTTTTTGTTGGTGGTGGGTCTACCTACACATACTTTTGTGTCTTTAGTTCCTACATAAGCTTATTGGGCGAATTTGACATATCATGTTCGGTATAGGACCTTTAAAACTTTGTGTTTATCCGTTTCTTGGTTGTGGAGTATTAGGTACACAAATTAATTTTGTAGTTAGTTCATAAAAAAAATATTTTGTTCAGTCACACAAATCTGCAATACTAGATACCTTTGTTCATAAGTTTCACTATGTATAGTTTGTCTGAGATGTGCGGGCTATGGAGACTTTATTTTGATAAATCTGGATTATCTACCGGCACATGGCTTACTTTGATAGTATATTCCTCTTTCTGATCCTAATATTGTTACCATTCTCGATATGACAGAGGGGTTTCAATATTGCCAATACTGATATGGTTGATGAGGTAGCTGTATCGTGCAAGACATCTGGTGCCACAGGTAGTGGTGACATCTATCTTCCTTTCAGCATCAGTTCGGTTTCTGCGGTCTGGTTCTTCCTTTTTGTCGTATGGTGTCTTTGGAACTGTTTGGTCCACAATCGAGGTGCTGAACAAGTGTATTCTCTGAAAATAGAGACATATATCTGTCTGATGGAATCATTGGTAGAGTTACACGGAAAAATGAACAGATGGTTGCAACTAGTTTCTCATGGTTTTATGCCCTTTACAGGAGAATTCTGGTGAATTAGCGGTGTGTTGGGATAAGGAAACTGTATAGGAACAGTTGCCTGAGTTACCATCACCTTGTTCTAACGAGAGGTTTGATACATCAATCCTGTGTTACGTGTGGAGATTTCTTTGTCTAAATCTGGTAGTGATCAAAAGTGACATAGTACATTTGATGTGTGTATGCTGGCCTATCACAAGCTTTCCCTCACAAATTAGTCTGGTTTTACACTTCTTCTTTTTTCCTTTGCGAAGTGGTTTTACACTTTTACAGGTGAAAACATAACCTTATTCCTCCCAAAACGAAAGGATCTTTCCTTGGAAAAAAGAATACAGAGTAAAGTTTTTATTGAAGGTGATTTTGTGTTGGTAACTCAGCATTACATGCTTTCATAAATGTGTGCCCTAAACCATAGATTAAATATCAAAAACCTAAATTTGTTTTTACGCTACTTATTAGTGCAAAAAGCTACAATATGTGTCAGTTGCAAAAAGTTAAAACTAGTCTACCATGTTGGTTAAGGTACAACATTTTTGCCATGACCCCAAAGTTGGCTTATGGCATACCACGGGTTTGCCTACAGTGTCAACAATGGGACAGGTAAGAAGGTTGTAGTTTCTTGCAACAGTTCTCATAGTTTTCTGAATCTGGTAGTGATCTAAAGTGATATAGTACATTTGATGCGTGTATGGTGGCCTATCACAAGCTTTCCCTCACAAAAAGAGTGTGATTTTACGCTTTTACATCTGAAAACATAACCTTATTCCTCCCAAAACGAAAGGATCATTCTTTAGAAAAAGAATACAGAGTAAATTTTTTATTGAAGGTGATTTTGTGTTGGTAACTCAGCATTACATGATTTCATAAATGTTTGCCTTAAACCATAGATTAAATATCAAGAACCTAAAATTGTTTGTACGCTACTTATTAGTGCAAAAAGCTACGATATGTGTCATTTGCAAAAACTTAAAACTAGTCTACCCTGTTGGAAAAGGTACAACATTTTTGCCATGACCCCAAAGTTGGCTTATGACATACCACGAGTTTGCCTACAGTGTCAGCAATGGGCCAGATTTGTAGTTTCTTGCAACGGTTGTCATAGTTTTTTGCGCGGCCATAATCGTTGTAGTTTCATGTAATAAATCCGAACCACATCACTCACTTAATCAAATACTCTCTCCGCTTTTAATTATATGACGTCTTTAACTTTTTTATTTAACTTTGACCAACAATATATATAAAGATAATTAGTTGCTTAACGTGAAATGTATATTGTTGCATCCATCGTCCAAAGCACTTTAAAATTAACTTATACACTTAGCTATTAGCACAAATATTTGTGAATAAAACGAATAGTCAAGGTAATGAAAAAATTAACGGTGTCATATAATTAAAAATAGAGGGAGTACAAAACCTGCTATTTATGAAATGGGCCACGTAATGACCTGAAGAAATGCGAGGCATTCATGATTCATGACCTGACTTGCCATCGTAATGGTAATGTGGAGAGGACTTGCACATTTGATCAGGTCAAGATCAATAATAACTAATCACACGGCACGACCAAAACCGTCGTGTCCCTCAAATTTTGATGATGACAAGGAGAAAAAAGCAGATAAAGTATATAATATCAACGAAACTATACATAATAATTTGACCGGTATTGAAAAGGAATGACACGGTTCTCAAGCGAAATTGGTACAGTAATTTAGTATGCAAAAGGAATGACACGGTTCTGAATAAAGAGGTCTTGGTCTAGTGGTTAAGGCACCCGAGTAGCACCTTTAAGGTCCTGGGTTCGACTTCCGGTGGGAGCGAATTTTCTAGGATTTAACGGCTTTGTACTTTCAGCAATAGGCGACGCAGCCGTCGACAGCGAGGCGCCAGTGGTGACTTCGTCAATTTCGAGGATTTGCCGGCTCAGTCTTCGAAGATGCTCATAGGGGTAGAGTTTGTGTATGTACGTTCATAGAAATGAGTGTGCGTGCGTTGTGAGTGTCTGAGTTGTACTGTGTAATCGCAAAAAAAAAAGAATAAAAGAACAAACTTGTTCAAAGATGTTAAGTTTTGAACTGCAGAAAGCTCAGCCTCTTTGGTCTCTAAAAAAAAAGGAAAGAAAACTCAGCCTCTATGTTTTGGCCCTCTGAGAAGTTGTACTGTGGCCCATCTTAAACCAGCCTATTACTACGTGCAAAACGTACCCCATGCGTCGTCGACTCGACCTCTTCCATTGCCGGCCGCATCAGCCACGCGACGCGATGCCTTCGGCGACGGCGCTCCCAGCCGCCGCCCCCGCAGCGCAGCCGGATCTCCCCGACGAGCTCCTCGAGGACATCTTCGTCCTCCTCGACGACGCGGCCGACCTCGCCCGCGCGTCCGCCGCCTGCACTTCCTTCCGCCGGATCATCTCCGGGCGATGCTTCCTCCGCCGCTTCCGATCCCTCCACCCTCCTCCCGTCGTTGGACTCCTCAGCTGGAGCAGTTCCGACCGAGGCTTCTACCCAGCCCAGGCGCCGCACAGCTCCGCTCCGGCGGCTCACGCCTTCTCGCAAGCGGCCGATTTTGCCTTCTCCTTCCTCCCCAACCCTAGCTCGTGGCAGGTCCGCGACGTCCGCGACGGCCGTGTCCTCTTCTCGCGGAATCCCACCACATGGCTATTCCAGTTCGGCGACCTCGTCGTCTGTGACCCATTGCATCGCCGGAAGTTTCAGATTCCCCCCATCCCTGCCTACCTAGTGGCCTCAACGGGGCACTCCGGTGAGGAGAAATTCGATCCCTTCCTCGCTCCAGCCAGCCAGGAGGAGGAGGAGGAACCATCATCAATCCGAGTGATCCGCAATGTGATGTCCACACGCAACCTTGGGACCTTCCTCTTCTCCTCGGTCACCGGAGAATGGCGATTCGTCACGTCTATTAGCATCTCGGACCGTATATGGTGGATGAAGTATCCTAACATGTCGAGGCGCTGCTACGCGTACAACTGCCTCTACTGGATTTGTCGCCTTCATACTGTCAAGGTCATGTTCGTGCTTGACATGCGTCGGATGCAATTTTCAGTCATTGATTTACCGCTCAGAACGAAGAGGGGGATTAAAACCATAGCGGAGCTAGCAGAAGGCAAGCTTGGCTTATTCACTCTTTGTGAGAGCACGTTAGAACTCAACGCATTGGAACACAATGCTATCGGCTCAAAAGATTGGCAGCTCGATCATGTAGTCCCCTTGCCCAATTGTTGCTGTTTCTTCTCAATAACCATAGCTGAGGGCTACGTACTTGTTCAAGGATTTCCGCGGGACTACTTGGAATGTCGTGAGAATAGACCAGACTTACATTATTTCACAGTGGAGATCAAGACACTTTCTGTTGAGAGATTGTGCACATTGAAATTTGAAGCTGGCCCTTGTTACCTGTATGCAGGCTTCCCACCATCATTTTCACTGCCAGGCATATGAAATGGTAGGAAACCTAAATGTTTTCTTCACTTGTTGGGAAATGAGTTTTGTGTTTGGGTGTTTTATGTCTTTATCTATCCATATATGGTTACATCTTTTGTACGCATGTGAGTGTAGAGATCATCTTGAAAGCACCAATTGTATATCTGTTCGCAGTGTTCTGGTTCTTATTCCTCCAATTTGCGTTTATGTTTTGTCTGGAACTATTTGGTCCTCAATCGAGGCACTCAAATGGTCTGTTCTCTAGAATATGTAGATGACTTGTTGAGATTTATACAATGGAATCACATATACAATTTGAACTTAATAGGGGCATTTTGGGACAAAGAATCTTAATTAAGACCATTCTCTCTCTCAAAAAAAGTTTGTTTGGACCATCCTGTTTGGACTTCGCCGCTCACAATCATCACGTCTCGAGTGTTGTGGTCCGGCCCGTCACAGCCCAGCCCGTTATATACAACACTCCATGGCAGACAACAGAATCGGCCCAGCTTCTGCTTCTACCTACCAACCGGTCCAGGGTCGATTCTCCTCAAAAAAAAAAAAAAAAAAAAAAAAAAACCGGCACATTTGATCAGGTCAAGATCAATAATAACTAATCACACGGCACGACCAAAACCGTCGTGTCCCTCAAATTTTGATGATGACAAGGAGAAAAAAGCAGATAAAGTATATAATATCAACGAAACTATACATAATAATTTGACCGGTATTGAAAAGGAATGACACGGTTCTCAAGCGAAATTGGTACAGTAATTTAGTATGCAAAAGGAATGACACGGTTCTGAATAAAGAGGTCTTGGTCTAGTGGTTAAGGCACCCGAGTAGCACCTTTA
Source organism: Eragrostis tef (assembly GCA_000970635.1). Classification (NCBI taxonomy): domain Eukaryota; kingdom Viridiplantae; phylum Streptophyta; class Magnoliopsida; order Poales; family Poaceae; genus Eragrostis; species Eragrostis tef. Next base: position 277,408 of record LAPY01000040.1, read on the forward strand.
AGGTCCTGGGTTCGACTTCCGGTGGGAGCGAATTTTCTAGGATTTAACGGCTTTGTACTTTCAGCAATAGGCGACGCAGCCGTCGACAGCGAGGCGCCAGTGGTGACTTCGTCAATTTCGAGGATTTGCCGGCTCAGTCTTCGAAGATGCTCATAGGGGTAGAGTTTGTGTATGTACGTTCATAGAAATGAGTGTGCGTGCGTTGTGAGTGTCTGAGTTGTACTGTGTAATCGCAAAAAAAAAAGAATAAAAGAACAAACTTGTTCAAAGATGTTAAGTTTTGAACTGCAGAAAGCTCAGCCTCTTTGGTCTCTAAAAAAAAAGGAAAGAAAACTCAGCCTCTATGTTTTGGCCCTCTGAGAAGTTGTACTGTGGCCCATCTTAAACCAGCCTATTACTACGTGCAAAACGTACCCCATGCGTCGTCGACTCGACCTCTTCCATTGCCGGCCGCATCAGCCACGCGACGCGATGCCTTCGGCGACGGCGCTCCCAGCCGCCGCCCCCGCAGCGCAGCCGGATCTCCCCGACGAGCTCCTCGAGGACATCTTCGTCCTCCTCGACGACGCGGCCGACCTCGCCCGCGCGTCCGCCGCCTGCACTTCCTTCCGCCGGATCATCTCCGGGCGATGCTTCCTCCGCCGCTTCCGATCCCTCCACCCTCCTCCCGTCGTTGGACTCCTCAGCTGGAGCAGTTCCGACCGAGGCTTCTACCCAGCCCAGGCGCCGCACAGCTCCGCTCCGGCGGCTCACGCCTTCTCGCAAGCTGCCGACTTTGCCTTCTCCTTCCTCCCCAAGCCTAGATCGTGGCAGGTCCGCGACGGCCGTGTCCTCTTCTCGCGGAATTCCACCACCACATTGCTATTCCAGTTCGATGACCTCGTCGTCTGTGACCCATTGCATCGCCGGAAGTTTCAGATTCCCCCCATCCCTGCCTACCTAGTGGCCTCAACGGGGCACTCCGGTGAGGAGAAATTCGATCCCTTCCTCGCTCCAGCCAGCCAGGAGGAGGAGGAGGAACCATCATCAATCCGAGTGATCCGCAATGTGATGTCCACACGCAACCTTGGGACCTTCCTCTTCTCCTCGGTCACCGGAGAATGGCGATTCGTCACGTCTATTAGCATCTCGGACCGTATATGGTGGATGAAGTATCCTAACATGTCGAGGCGCTGCTACGCGTACAACTGCCTCTACTGGATTTGTCGCCTTCATACTGTCAAGGTCATGTTCGTGCTTGACATGCGTCGGATGCAATTTTCAGTCATTGATTTACCGCTCAGAACGAAGAGGGGGATTAAAACCATAGCGGAGCTAGCAGAAGGCAAGCTTGGCTTATTCACTCTTTGTGAGAGCACGTTAGAACTCAACGCATTGGAACACAATGCTATCGGCTCAAAAGATTGGCAGCTCGATCATGTAGTCCCCTTGCCCAATTGTTGCTGTTTCTTCTCAATAACCATAGCTGAGGGCTACGTACTTGTTCAAGGATTTCCGCGGGACTACTTGGAATGTCGTGAGAATAGACCAGACTTACATTATTTCACAGTGGAGATCAAGACACTTTCTGTTGAGAGATTGTGCACATTGAAATTTGAAGCTGGCCCTTGTTACCTGTATGCAGGCTTCCCACCATCATTTTCACTGCCAGGCATATGAAATGGTAGGAAACCTAAATGTTTTCTTCACTTGTTGGGAAATGAGTTTTGTGTTTGGGTGTTTTATGTCTTTATCTATCCATATATGGTTACATCTTTTGTGGATTACAGCAGCAGCAACAACAGCAACAGAGGATTCCACCAGGCCCAGCTTCCGCGGCGATCCGCGCCGGCCGCCCGAGCCTTCGCCGAAGCCGCCGACTTCAGCTTCTCCTTCCTCCCCAGCGACCCCAGGTGCTGGCACGTCCGCGACTTCCGCGACGGCCGGTTCCTCCTCTCCCGGTGCACCACCGCCACCAGGTTCTTCTCCGAGGTCCTCGTGGTCTGCGACCCCTTGCACCGGCGGTACATCCAGATTCCCGGCATCCCCGCCGAGCTAGCCGCCTCGACGGGGCTCTGCGGCAAGGAGATCTTTGACCCCTTTCTCGCACCAGCCGGCCAGGACAAGGGTGAACCATCAATTCAACTGATCTGCAATGTGCTGTTCAATCTCACAATTCGGACCTTCGTCTTCTCCTCAACCACTGGAAAATGGCGGTATGTCACAGTCACACCTTTCAGCATCGCAAACTATTGGTGGATGGAATGCCCTGTATTGCTGCTGCGCTGCTACGCAAGCAACTGCTTCTACTGGATGGAAAATCGATATTCGAGCAAACCAGTGCTTGTGCTTGACATCCAACAGATGAAATTCTCTACAATTCACCTACCACCTAAAAGCAAGGGGCGGGATAAAATCATTGTGGAGGCAGAGGGAGGCAGGCTTTGTTTGTTCATTCTGGATGGAAACAAGTTATCCCGCTACTATTGTAAGCCTCGGCACGACAATGCGATCCGTGCAGAAGATTGGGAGCTCGACCGCGAAATCACCTTGCCCGTCTACAACTTTTTAATCATCTCAAAAGCTGAAGCCGAAGGCCACATACTCTTACAAGGATTTCCAACAGCCCAGCACAGTCTTTGGAGATTTCGTGAGGAAAAACCAGACGCACAGTGTTTTACAGTGGATATCAATACATTGTTAGTTGAGAAATTGTTTGTGCTGAAATATGAAAGTTTGTTTTACAGTGGATATCCATACATTGTTAGTTGAGAAATTATGTGTGCTGAAATATGAAAGTAGCCCTGATTACCTGTATGCAAACTTCCCACCACCGTTGTCACCGCCAAGTATATGAAATGGTAATAAACCTTCATGTTTTGTTCACTTGTTCATAACTAATTTGTGTTAATGGTGTGTTTTTGTCATCACATTTATTCATGCAGTGTGATTTTATGTTGCAGCCAAATCATCATAAGCCTTGTTAGTTGTCACCATGTAGCTTAATTTGTTATGATTTATTAGGCATGCCTCAATTTGTGTTTATATATATTTGGAAGGCTAATCAAATAGGGAACAAAGTAATGTGTTATTTGCAGTAACGTTGGACCTTTAATTAAAAAGCTAATCAACATCTTTCACTACTTGTTTCAGGTTTCAAAATCAGCCTCTATGTATGGATAATTGGAATACAGCCTAATTGATAATGTCTATAGGCCCATTGTTTTTCTCTCGAACATGTTAAAGAGTGAATGGGCAATAAATTAATTTGTAACCGTAAGTCCACAACCTCACACATCCATATGTAAATACAAAAAGGTTCAGCTCTCCTTGAATTTGTATTTGTCAGTGGTGTATATAATCTATACACAATTGCTTTTCTTTATTATTTTATAGTGTGACATCTAAGTGGTGTTCCCAAATAGTCCATGTAATAAGATAGTACATGCTTCCACCTTCCCCTCCTTGTATTTCTGCTCATCCTCATTGTAAACTTTATACTCAGTTCAATGAGAGAATTCAGGTGGGCAACCCCCACCGTAGTTTCCCTCCAAAAAAAAAAAGTGTGACATCTAAGCTTGTGCTTTCATTTGTGGGATATTAGGTATACAAATTACTATTATTTGTGGGATATTAGGTATACAAATTACTATTTTCTGTTGCAATTATTAGATCTAGTCAGGCACAGTTCCGTACCAGTATGTATCTATTTTTCTTCAGTTCAGAATAAACTCACTGGCCTGGCTAATTTATAGTGACCAATTATGGCTTAGGTTGTTAGTTTTCAACTTTACGATTCTACTACTGTTATCTTTCTTGACATATTTGCTATGACCACTCGAGGTGATGGAGTATTTTTTTTATGGCTCAACTGTTGCAAGACATCGATGCGTCCTCCCCTTTGCTGTTTTATGCTATGTTTGGAACTGTTTGGTCAGTGATCGGCCTCCGAAATCTGAAGCAATGGCTTTTGGTGGTTTGTCCAATGCAATCACTGGTACGATTCTGAAGAAAATGAACGCATGGATGTAACTGGTTTATATCTTCTTTTTTAAGATAAAAACTGGTTTGTATCTGTTTCTTGTGGCTTGTCATGTTTGTTACGTATTTCTCTTGATCCCTGGTATGATTCTAAATAATACAGCATGTTGGGATAAATAACACATGAAGTAGTTTTTGATCGAAAGGTTTGAATCATCAATTAGTTGCTCTTCAAAATGGTGGGGGTTTTACTTCTCTCAATCTGGTAGTGATCACATATGACTGTTCTATTTGGTGCTTTACGCTGGGCTGCGTCAAGATTTCCCTCACAAGAGCTTTTCTCTTGGTTTTCCTCCAAAGTCTTGGATTTTACGTCTAACGTTCTTCCTTCACACACCAATAAACTATCTTTCTTTATGCTGAAAAAAAAAGAGTGTGCAGGGAAAAAAAGAAATGCTAATTTTGTGGAACTGAATGTAGCTTCTGCGTAGATAACTTGAAATTAGATGTGTGCACTAGGCTGCATTACTCGTTACTCGCTTCATATCTTTGCTACTAAAAAGACTGATTAATCCATCCTCATGGTAATGGCGACGTTGACATGGTCTTATGGAGAGTACTTGCCACGTCTGGTCAGGTGAAGAATATGGATTTGGCCCTTGAAAAATAAAACTGCTTTATTATAAATGGTGCGGTTTAAAGTACAAACATCTTCGAAGGTACAAACTCTGCTTTATTAAGCTTGAATTTACACAAAAACTCAGAGTTGCACTTTCATTCCGTAATGGGTTGGCGCGCACTTTTGATCCCGAGACCAGCCCGTTTACGTTTTGATCCTGAGAGGTTGTGGTCCGGCCCATCTCAGTCCACTTCCAACGCATCTAAACAAGATCGGTTCGAATCGTTAATCGTGATCGCATTCCACTTACAACACCGCGCCGACCACGCGATGTCCTCCGCGCCGGCGATCCCGGCCGCCTCCGCCCCGCTTCCTCCGTCTCGACGGCGCGGCCGACCTCGCCCCCGTCCACGCCGCCTGCTCCAATTTCCGCCGCGTCGTCTCCGGCGGCCGGTTCCTCCGCCGCTTCCGGTCCGTCCACACCCCGCCCGTCCTCGGCTTCCTCGACATCATCGGCCGCAACACCGCCCACAGCACCGGCGTGTTCCAGCCGGCCCAGCCGCCGCACCGCTTCACCTTCTCCTTCGTCCCCGAATCCGGCGCCAGCTGGCGCGTCCGCGACGGCCGCGTCCTCCTGTCCCGGCGCACCGACATGGGGTTCACCGAGGAGGACCTCGTTGTCGGCGACCCCGTGCACCGCCGCTACGTCCGGATTCCTGCCGTCCCCGGCGACCTAGCGGCTTCAACGGGGCACCGCGCCACCGATGACTTCGTGCCCTTCCTTGATCTTGCCGGCGACGAGGAGGAGCAATCGTCAGTACGAGTGATCTGCGTCGTGCAGTCCAAATCCAAGGTTGGGGCCTTCATCTACTCTTCGTCAACCGGAACATGGCGATACGCCGCGTCTTTTAGCACCGCGACATATGAATGGCTGAAATTACCTAAACTGATGAGGCGCCACTACGCGCACGGCTGCTTCTACTGGGCTGATTTTTACTGGAAGCATATGCTGGTGCTCGACACACAAGAGATGAAATTATCCGTCATCGACCTACCGCCTGAAATCAAGGGGGAGTACAAAACCATTGTGGAGATCGGAGAAGCCCGGCTTGGTTTGGTGGTTCTTGTTGATCGAGTGTTACACGTTTACTGTAAGACACTGGAAGACGATGGTGTTGGGGCTAATGACTGGTGGCGTGTCAGAGAAATCCCTTTGCCCGAGTTTCACTGGTCAATTACTGCTGGAGCTAAGGGCTACATACTCCTACGAGGGATTATACGAGACTATTCTCAGTTCTGGAGCTTTCTCGAGAACAAACCAGACGCGTACTATTTCACACTGGACCTCAAAACATTTGTGATTGAGAGGCTATGCATGTTGAATTTTGATACTTTACCTGATTGCTTGTACACAAGCTTCCCACCACCGTTGTCACCACCAAGTATATGAAATGGTATGGATTTCCATTGTTTTGTTTTCGCTCCTTGGAGTTTTGTTTCGTAATATGCTGTTCCTTGTTTCATAGTATACTTTGTCTTGTTGATAACTGTGATATGATGCTTAACGATTTAGTTATTGAGGCATCGCTGCATTTTTGGTGTGCCACATTCTAGTCGTTCTTATTAACATTTTTTCTCAAATTATTTAATTATTGAGGCATCGCTACATCTTTTATTGATGCGCCACATAATAGCCGTTCTTATTAACATTTTTTTTCTCAAATGTCTTGTTGTAATGATGCCATCACTTTCTTGATCATTGTAATATCATTTATGCGATAACTAAATGAAAGGGGAGTGTAATTATATATCATGTAACATTTGAATCAATTTAAGTGCTCCCCTTTTGTCTGGTACTCTAGTTGCCGCACAAGCTAGCTTTACTAGTGAACTTGACATCTGAAAGGTTTATGGATATGGGAGTTTTCAGTATCTTCTGAAACTTTCATGTTTGATAACATGTCGCTTACGCCTTGTTCTGCAAGTCTTTGTCAGTTTTTTTAGTGTTATTGTTAGGCTATTAATGACTAGCTGGAATTGTCAGATTTTTGGATCAATGAATTCAGTCTGTTCGGTCAAAAAAAAAAAGAACTCAGTCTGTTTGCATTCTATGCAGTGCCTTTCAAATTTGCATGTGGATGGTTCAATTGGCATGACCACATGGCGACTTTTATGTTGAACAATTTCCAAATGCCTAAGATGGATTATGCTTTCAGAAAAATTCCTCGCTGATTCTGTCAGTGTAAATCTTTCATATCTGCCCTCTTGACACGTTGATCAGGACTTCAAAGGGACAGACCAGCGTATTTGCCAACATCTCTCTGATGGCTTATTAGGAACACCATAGAAGATATCAGCTGCATCATGGATGCTACGGTTGGCATCTATCAGTAGTTTCATCATCTGTTCCATAGTGGTTTAGTTTCTGCAGTTACACCCTTAGCATCTCCAATGAAGCTCTCATTTTTGCCCCCTTATTCATCCATTTGAGAGGCCTCTCATCCAGATTTAGACTCCTACTTCACTACCATCTCCGACAATCCTCTCAAATATGACCCCTTATCCTTAATGGTCCCACATGTCAGCATTATTTTACCTTTTCTCCTTGTCTTCCTCAACAGACCACCGCTCACGAGCTCAAATTATCTGCTCCCAATCTCTCTCTCCACCAGAACCTGCCTCCACCCTCTCCCTCACCAGGCACTCAAATCGTGGCAGCACAGCAGCGGCAAGCTCGATTTGGCGCGGGCGTGCTCAAATTTGGTGCGACAACAAGCAAATTTGAGCCTCATAAATTGATTCGAGCTGCAGCCTCTAATAAGGTCAACTGCAGCTTGGAAGAGGATTGTTTCGAACACAAGTAGAGCTCAATCTGAAGGCTCGCCCGCCCTGCTCGGCCCCGAGGAAGGCAAGACCCCACGCGCGGGCCTACTCGCCTCGGGGGCAGACGGCCCCCGTCGCCATCCTACTCGCCGTCGGGCCAGGAGCCCGCGCGCCGTCGGGGAGGAGGGGCAGGAGAGTTCCATGCCAGCGCGGGAGAGTTGGTCGTTGCTCCTGTCGACTGGATGAGGGCTTCTGGCTGGCCTCCTACGGATGAGGGTGGAGAGGAAGGATTTGAGAGCCCCCTCATCCTTAGGAGACGGATAGGGGAATTGCTGGAGACGTTTTTTTTGCCTTCGAGCTCTCAAATCCGAGATAAGGGGCTGAATGAAGGCTTCATTGGAGATGCCCTTGGGGGGGGGGGCTACCTAATGTCTGCTTTTACATTTCTACACATGGCTCGTGAAGGGTTGTCCAATGAAATACCGTGTATTTGTAAAGTAAATGGATGGAATATTTTATACCGGCCTTTAGTGTAGCTTCCCTCAATTTCAATTTTGTGAGAATCTTGTTATGTGCAATTTGATCCCTGGTACAATCATACCCAAACCATCGTTAGCTGTGGCATCATGCTCTGTTTGGAACATGGAATTGTACGTACAACAGTTTCTCTGTTGTGTGAAAACGACAGATTGTTGGGATCCCTGAATACTAGTGTCAATTTCTGTTCCTCTAACTCCGGCTGGGTCACAGGCTCACAGCTGATTATTCGATCAGGTGCTTGTTGAGCTGACTTTGGCTGCACATGAGCTTTGTAGAAAAGCGCATAGAGAAAGAAATAATCGTTGTTACTGATTCACTTTCCCTGCAACATGTGGTTATCAAGCAGGGTTTTCTCTCGATAATGGTTTGGCATCATTCGTGTTTGCCTGCGGTTTGGTGTTGGTTAATCTCTGTGATTTCAAACAAATAAAAAAAGGAAACAGAAAAAATACTGAGTAGATGGGCTGAATAATATAGGCAGGCCTGCGGTCCAGCAGCGTACGGGCTCGTTTAACGCCCGCAGCGTTGTTTCCGCCAGCCAGCGCCACTCCACTCCTTCACCTCGCCGTTCGCAGTCGACGAGTCAAGCGGAACCCTACCCCTGCCGCCGCCGCACCGACCGCGGGATGGCCTCGCTTCCCGACGAGATCCTCGAGGACATCTTCCTCCGCCTCGACGAGGCGGCCGACCTCGCCCGCGCCTCGGCGGCCTGCCCCCCCTTCCGCCGCCTCGTCTCCGCGCGGCGCTTCCGCCGCCTCTTCCGGTCCCTCCACCGGCCGCCCATCCTCGGGTGCCTCGCCTCCGATAACCCGCTGTTCCACACCGTCGATCCGCCGCACCGCTCCGCCGCGGCCTCCGCCGCCCTCGCGCAGGCCGCCGACTTCACCTTCTCCTTCATCAACCCCCGCAACGACTGGCAAGTCTGCGACGTTCGCGACAGCCGCGTCCTGCTCTCCATGGTGTACTACCCCCCGCATCCCTTCGAGTACCTCGTCGTCTGCGACCCCTTCCACCGCCGGTACGCCACCATTCCCGCCATCCCCGCCCACCTACGGCCCACTTCGCGGGAGCGAGGCCTACGCCCAATGGAATTCGAGCCCTTCCTTGATGCGGTTAGTGAGAAGGAGGAGTCCATCGCAAAAAAGAAAAAGAAGGGGGAGGAGGAAGAGAAGGATTTGCCGTTCTGAGTGATCTGCAATGTGATGTACATATCCAAGTTCGTCACATTGGTCTTCTCTTCTGTCACCGGGAAATGGCAAGCCGCCGCGACTTTTGACTACGAATACGCAACTCCTTTTGTGCGTCACTATGCGCACAACTGCTTCTACTGGACGCATCTTGCTAAGAGTAATATGCTTGTGCTTGACCCAAGTGAGATGAAATTATCTGTTGTGAACCTTCCTCCTAGGAGCTTTCATCCAGGGTGGTGGGGTCTTGACCGTGCCATTGTAGATGTAGGGGATGACAGGCTTGGTGTGCTGACTTTTAGTTCTGAAAATTCGTCGTTAGAGCTCTTCTCTATGACTTTGAGAAACGGTGGCATTGGCACTGAAGACTGGCAGCATGACAAGACAATTGCTGTTAAATAATTAGGCAAATTCTTAGATAATTTAATTCATAAATTTTCCAATAAGGCGATAGAAGTGATGACAATTTACATACTGAATATTAAATCAAGAACATACCCAGCGGAAGTTCCTGCGCCTGCGCCTGCAGCGTTGGAAGATCCATTCTCAAGAACCATTGTCGATGCAGACGTTGTGTGCAGTGCAGAATTCGGGCGAGCAGTCGCGATGTCGCTCCCCAAAAACCTGATCGCCCGCACACCCGGCAGATGTCTCTTGCGGACGGAGTTT
>LAPY01000040.1:344451-356240 GCA_000970635.1 Eragrostis tef
AAGCCGGCGTCGTCGTCGTCGCCCACCGGCGGGTCCGCGAGGAAGGGGGAGGCGGCGATGGCCGCGGCCGGCGGGGAGGAGGCGATGTCCAGCGCCACCAAGCAGAAGGTGGCGGCGGCCAAGCAGTACATCGAGAACCACTACAAGGCGCAGATGAGGTCGCTCCAGGAGCGCAAGGAGAGGTCAGTGCTCTGCAGTCCCTCCCCGCTCTGCTCGCGGATTCCGCGGCTTGGAAATGGCAATGCTTGTCCCTGGGTTGGGATCTGAGGGAGAAAATGCCGGTGTAATCTTTGTGCGAATTCAGCTGCCTGTATTGTACTAATGGAAATGTACTGACCACTATAATGACCATCTAGTATTAGTAATGAGTACTCAATGTACCATTGATACTCGTGCTTGCTTTAGGACACACTTGTCTAATTTTGGGCATGTTGGGCATCCATTGCCTTCTTTTTTTAGAGGAGAGGCAGGTGGTTAGCATCTGTAATATCTTTCAGGTTGCATCTACTTGTCTGTAGTCGATGTTAAAAGGAGACAAGCACATTTGTTTGGATAGATGGGCTAATAAGTTCATTTTAGCATTATTATCTGTGAAGTAAACTTTGGTGGTGTTCAACTATACATTGGAACTGTTTTGAATGAAGGACACATACCTCGAACGATAAATACCCAATGTGTTTTTAGCATTGTGAACGGTAAATTAATTCTAATTTTGGTATGGTAGAAGAAACCGTCACACTACATAGTGCATGCCATCCAGGCATCAAATCAATTATTGCGCATGGCGGCATTGCTGTGGATCAGAAGAGGGTCGACAACATCAATAATCGTGCCACCTGGCAAACCTAGGGGGAAAGGAAGTAGAGGGCCACACCAGCTCCAGTTTTGTATCCCATCATGCTGAATAATGAACAACTCCATCGATTGATCTCTAATAATAGAACTGAAGGAAATTTGGGGCTACTATTGATTGATCTCTAGTAATAGATATCCAGTCCACTCGTAGGCCAGTTGGGGGTCTCGGAATCTGCCAAAGAGAAGCGTTAAATTAGCCTCATCAAATTAAATTATGAATATAGTGGCACTAAGATGCTTTATTTTGGGAAAGTGTGGTTACATATAAAATTAGCCTCATCAAATTAAATTATGAATATAGTGGTAATGAGATGCTTTATGTTGGGAAAATGTGGTTACGTGAGTTGTTGGAGCAGAGCAAAAAACAAAACGTCTAGCATTAAGCATATAACTAGTGCACTGCCAATTCAATTACAGCCCACAGTTCTATTTCTGCCGTATTTTGTGCTTGACTGCTCATCTTTGGGGCCTAGCTTAGGGCTCACTGGCTCACTATATTCTTCAGATGCACACATGCAGCAGGGCTTAGATATTATTTCTTGTCCATTCTTGTGCTACCACCCATCCTAATATCGACCTATCTTATAGGCGTTGGATGTTGGAGAGGAAGCTAGCAGATGCTGATGTATCTGAAGAAGAACAAAACAATATCCTGAAGGATTTAGAGAAAAAGGAGACAGAATACATGCGCCTACGGAGGCACAAAATGGGTGTTGATGATTTTGAATTGCTGACCATTATTGGCAGGGGTGCATTTGGGGAGGTAACACATTCTTTTTGCTCGCCCTGTTTGATGCATTTATGGCTGTGTCTTGCATGATAAAGGACAATTTAATGAATACCTTGAGAAAACTGAGTTTTCTTGTGGTACATGCAGGAAATTTCTCTAATTGTCATAGTGACAATATATTCTACATGCCTCTGCTGCTTACCCCCAGTTTATACTTCATACTGATATTTTGCAGGTGAGACTTTGTAGAGAAAAAGCTACATCCAATGTATATGCAATGAAAAAGCTCAAGAAGTCTGAAATGTTACGGAGAGGCCAGGTACTTCATTTTGGTTAACTCTAGTAACTAAAGCAGGTTGTACGCAAGCTTTTTTTGTTTCTAATGTGCCAATTTTAGGTTGAGCACGTGAGAGCTGAAAGGAACCTCCTTGCAGAAGTCGATAGTGCTTACATAGTTAAGCTCTACTGCTCATTCCAAGATGATGAGTTTCTGTACCTCATAATGGAGTATCTTCCTGGTGGTGACATGATGACTCTACTCATGCGCAAGGACACACTAACAGAGGATGAATCTAGATTTTATGTTGCTGAGACAATATTAGCAATTGAGTCTATTCATAAGCACAATTATATTCATAGGTAATATATGCTAAAGAATACATTGTATAGCGCTTTCAGCTTGTTACTCAACCTTTGTTATACTATTTCAGGGATATCAAGCCCGATAATTTGTTGTTAGACCGAAGTGGTCACCTGAAGCTTTCAGATTTTGGCTTATGCAAACCCCTAGATAGCAGTAGCTTTCCAAATCTAAGCGATCTTGACAATGCTGCGGGAAAGAACACCACTCCATCATCAGATGGTGATAAGCAATTAAGTACCCCTACTGCCCCAAGACGCACACAACAGGAACAACTATTGCATTGGCAGAAGAATCGGCGAATGTTGGTAGGTTCCATGTGTGCTTAGCTTTAAAAAACCATTTACATCCCATCATCTCATGGTGGAATTAGCAATCCAAACCCTGACTGATTTACAGTGTGCAATAAATTGGCTTTTGCTCTCTTATCAAGCTCCTGTTGTGTTCTATGGTGTGTGCGTGAGCGTGCATGTGTGTGAAACACTTCTTTTGTGTCTACACACTTAGTTCTTTCGCGATGTAGTTGTAAAGAGGCACTAATGAGCTGAAATCATGCAATAACAATCCTAAAATATCTAGACACCATGATTATACGATGGATCTGTGAAAACAATTAAAGATATTTATATCTTTGAACTTTTATGAGCTTGCATTGATATAGAGCGATAATGAAATGCCACATTTGACGAAAATGAATTCCCCCTTGTCCCCATATTTATATGGAATGGTCTAAATGAGGGTAATTTGACTGAAAATTTCAAAATACTCTTTTGTATGGCAACCATTATTTATATCCTTGGTTCTGTTTATATATTTATATACTTCCATGAAATTTGTAGGCTTACTCTACTGTCGGTACACCTGATTACATTGCACCAGAGGTATTACTGAAGAAAGGATATGGGATGGAATGTGACTGGTTAGTTTCTTCCTATACAAAGTTACAAACACATGATGTTTAAGTTCAATTACGCACATTTTCTAAGATTTTGACAATTTATAGGTGGTCACTTGGGGCTATTATGTATGAGATGCTTGTGGGATATCCACCATTTTACTCTGAAGATCCAATGTCAACATGTAGGAAGGTAACACATTTATGACATACTTTGATACTTGCATGTTGTCTACTCTTGTTCTTGCTGTACAATTGTGCTTTTGTTTGTTGATCCTTCTTAGTCATGTCATGAATGCTATTTTGCAGATAGTGAACTGGAGAAATCATCTTAAATTCCCCGAAGAGGCCAGACTTTCACCTGAAGCTAAAGATCTCGTTAGCAAGCTGTTGTGTAATGTGGACCAGAGACTTGGAACAAAAGGTGCACATGAGATAAAGGTGAGAATTTTTCAGATGATCAGCATCTATATAAATTAGCAATTTCATGATCAATGGCACCACATGGTCTTACAGGCACATCCATGGTTTAAAGGTGTTGAGTGGGATAAACTATATCAGATGGAAGCCCCGCATCTATATGAATTAGCAATTTCATGATCAATGGCACCATATGGTCCTACAGGTACATCCATGGTTTCAAGGTGTTGAGTGGGATAAACTATATCAGATGGAAGCAGCTTTCATTCCCGAGGTCAATGATGAGCTCGACACACAGAACTTTGAAAAGTTTGAGGAGGTGCGGTGCTGTTCGTATGGAATTTTCTTCTTTGTAGATTATGTACAGTCTGCATCCGAGAAGGGGAAGTTTGAATAATCCATACAATCCTGATATTACCTTTTTTACTTGTCTAGTTGACTAAATGAACAAAACTAATAGAATTGATTAGTCGGAAACTGCAACTAAGTAGTAGTTTGCTAATAAGGAGCTTGAGAGGAAGTATTTGTTTCAGGATAGCCAAACCACTATCTACTCACATTCGTTTGGTCAAGTAAGGCAAGCATAGTCATCTGTTAGAAGGAGTGTACTATATTCTCACTAAATCTTGCTAAGCATCCTGCTAACTTATGTCATGAAGAAAAATGTGCTCGTGAGATGGCAAAAGTGGAAAAATATCTGGTGTTAATAGTTTAGTTCTTGCAGTCTGACCTTGAGTCCTTGTTGAGTAAACCTTATGCTTTTGGTTTTGTCACAGACTGCTCCTCCAATGCAAACTTCGTCAAAGGCAGGACCTTGGAGAAAGGTACTCGCAGAGATCATTCAAATGCATCTTCCTTTATTGTCAATCTTCAGGAAACAACATTTTAATTGCCTTTTCTTAATCAATTATAAATAGTTAAAGCTGACGAATTGGGCAGTTCAGCCTATTTCCCACTTCTGTCTGAAAAATCCGAAATGCAGTTATTTCGAACAATGCTTATTTTGTTGCTCTTGTTATATCAGGAGGATAATGTTCACACTAAACAAATTGAATGCCTTCTCAACATTGAAATCTTATTCTCTTTAACTGTTTATACTCTATATACATATCATGGTGGAAATTTTGTGTAGATGCTTTCCTCCAAGGATGTGAATTTTGTTGGTTATACCTACAAGAACTTCGAAATAGTGAATGACCCTGAAGTTCCAGGAATAGGTTCGAAACATTTTCTACTTCACACTCCAGTTTGCTTGTAGTTGAACTCTTTATCAAAAGGCAGTATTTTCTGCATTGCATATAAAGTTTTTAAGTGCTTTTTTTCAGCCGAGTTAAAGAAAAAGAGCAACAAGCCAAAGCGACCGACCATCAAATCATTATTTGGTAACTTCTCACTAGTCTCTAGTAAGATCTTGGGACCAACGTTGTTCGTAGCATTTACATGCTTTCTCTGACGTCTGTGCAGAGACTGCTGATAGTGAAGATCAGCCTTCCGAAGGTAGTTTCTTGAATCTGTTACCCACACAACTGGGTGAATTGCCGGAGAGCCTCGAGCCCTCGCCTCACTCCAGTATCTCTTCTGAGGATTCCCAAGCACGACATAGGTAGCAGGTGTATGTTTGAAAAGTTCCTTTGCCAACAAATTGGGTTGTTGGTTGTCATAGAGGGAGGTATTTGTTTCTCTCCTGTACATTCTTGAATTCTCTACATTCCTGAGTTTATTCTTTCATTGGAACATGCCATGGGGGCATGCTGCCATTTATTTTTTTCTTTTGGCGGAAATCTGCATTACCACATTGTTTTACGACAATGTAAAGAGAAGCTGAGTGAGAAGCAAGCAAGTTGTACTATGTAAAAGAAATGCTACATTATTTCGATATAGTCAAATTGTTTTCTCTGATATAGTTCCGAGTACTGCCACTGTATGTGTACCAGTAGTGTTCTGTGTGTTTATGATCTCAGTTTGGTTTGAACAAATAAGAGACCAGTAATCGTTTTCTGATCGTGTAAAAGATATTTCGATACAAGCGAGTGCAGTTATTTCAATTTTATTATTGATATTCCAGATACCGGTGCCCCGTTTATCCGAGGTTTGTTGTACTAGTCGTTGCTTATCTTGCATTTATTTTTACCTACAAAAGCTACAGCATGGCTCAAACCGTTGGATGCGTCGATTTTGTGAAGCAGATCCAGGCTTCCAGCACCTCTCACACTCTTTTCCCGTCGCGGATCTACACACGGGCTCAACTTGGCACGTCGTCGCCTCAACGGTGCTGGATCCCAAGACAAGTGACTAAAACATTGCCACTCGCACTTGTGCTGAGGTTTTGCAGAAATTACTTACATAATTTTGTACCAATTAACATTCTGCACAATGTATTATAAAAACGACGTGCTTGCACAGCGAATCTCAAAAGATTGATGATATTACAGACAATAAACTGTAGCACCGAAAGCCTATTCTAACGAATAGCCAATTTCTTTTGGTGGCTTCACTTCCTTTGCAGGCTCAGCTTTGCTTATTGTCTCCCATGAGTTGTGGAGGGGCCTACCAACAAGGAAAAAGACGAGAAAAAGAACTGCAGTCAATCCCCAATATAGATAAATTAAATTGTGTGATGGTTTAGAAGTCTCTGCATACCTTACCAATCAACCAAATATCTTTTGCAATGTCTACCTTCTCCTTGATGTAATCCAAATAAACCTTTGGTTTTGGAATCTGAAGACAAATTAGCCTCCACTTTAGCAAATTAGAGCCAATTTCAAAGCGCCATTAAAAAATAAATCATTGCCCCTGTGGGGAGGGATCAACTAACCATTTTTAGAACGGCCTCCATGATATGCTGACGAGCCTGATCATCTGAAGCCTACACGGACACATTTACCATTAATGCAAATAAACATTTGAGTTGGACAAGGATATCATGCAAACCATGCTCACCGTTTCATCAATGACAGCAACGTATGCATCATACTGCAAAACAGAAACCAAAGAGTTAATCCAGATGGACTAGAAAAATGTAGTAAAACTGAGGACAGGGATATACATGATCTTTCATATAGAATCTTCGTGGAACATTGTTAAGCTCATATTCAATTTCAAGCGTGCGCAAGGGAAACATATTTTCTCTATGTAGTTCCAACAAAGCTTCCTTGAATTCCTTCTGAAAGAAGTTGAGAAAAACATATGCACGTCACTAAGCAAGTACACACAGAGGCATAAAATAAAGAGCTTTTTTACATCATCGAGAAGGTACCAAGAATTGCCACACATTAAGAGGTGCCATGCAAAAGTTACAGTTTTGGTACTCCTCCAAGAACCGTAAAAAAGAAACTCAAAGAAAAACAGCACCATAAGTCGCTTAGTTGTGCATCATTACCTTTAGCTTAGCAACCCGCTTCCAGATCTCAAAATAGACACAATCCATTCTTGCGTAGTAAGAAAGATCAAACAAAATGCTCCATATATGTTCCTGAGTTTAAAAAAAGAGAGGCAGAATCGTCAAACATCAATATACCATCACCACTTATGCTCACCAACTAATAGTTTAACAAGTGTTATAGAGAGCATTACATTGAAAGCAAATAAAACTGCACGTGGGGAAACATTGGGAAATCCTGCTGCGATCTGTAGTGCTTGAATTTTTGCCACATTTTCGATTCTGTTCCACTACACAATAAAAGCATTCGCATAAATGGTGTGACATTATTATAACATCAAATACACATTACACCACAATTACACAAAAGGCTTTTAGGCGAATGCTTACCTCATAGTTGCTATGTTCCAGATGATCTTCAATCCACTGTCATGTCACAAAAAAAGGCTATCAGACAAGAAGATGTATGACCAGCAGTTCCCATTTGAATAGAATTAGTCATACCTTAGTCTCGTTTGCTAATGCTTTACAGTATTGGACATATGCCATGTCTTTCTCATAGGTATTAAGAGTTGAGTGGTAACGATCCCAATCACGGTACTCGCCCTGCACATAGGGTATGCAGTATGTGTTAATAAAACAAATGACATCTACTAGGATACCTAAACAACATAAGAGAAACGTAGTAGCATATTTAAAATGTGAAAAGAGGCACCTGCTTATAACAGTTCAACATACCTAACATGATCTCAATCAAACTAACCAAGGCTAACAGTGATTAGAAGCATAGTTATTAAAATCTGACAGGTAAAGTATCTTGTAGCGAAAGTTTCCCTGGTTATAATGAAAAGGAGCGGCTGTGTCTACACTATATTAACAAATAAAAGAAGTGTTGATACTTACAGTGTCATAAAGCACTAGACGCTGGTAGTCATCAAACTGGGGTTTCTCCCAAAGTTCAGGATCGAAGTACCATTCAAGACTCTCTTCATAGTACTGAAAATACCCTTCTGCACAAAAGTTGGTCCAAGAGTAATGCTTTTTTAGATTTTCATCATCCAGTTCAGCCAGTTGCCGATCCACTGATAACTACAGCAGACAATCAGAACGAATCAAACACAATGAAGAGATTGTGATGAAAATAATACATAAGATCAGCCATCATGGCGTTTACATATGTGACAGAAAAGAAAATAGCATAGCCGCTCTATTCATATGATGATAAGAGATTACCTGATAACCTCTGATGCGGTACAAGGCTAGCTGCTCATACACCTCAGTGAGCTGTTGTGGTTCATATGGAGGCAAAGGAAAGTAACCACAATCATCAGTAGGGTCAAATTTCAACTGGTCTAAGTAATAAGAGATCTTCTCTGAGATTATATCATCGTCCATGTCAAGGAGGGCTTGTACATGCTCTCCTGCTCCCCCTTGTCCTTGTTTGTGGTCTTCAATGGCGGGGGCACCAATCTTGTCAGAATGTCGTCCATCTTCATCCTGTGCAATCATCTTGTCGAGATCTCCACAAGAAGTTTATTTCCCAGAATGTTCATATTCATCTTGTGCAATTTGGCCAACATCCCCAGAAGAAGAAGGTACTGGCTTCTTCTCCTCCTCCTCCTCCTCCTCCTCTACCTTCAGCCGTGTGCTTGTTTCCTCGTCAAAAGATGCAGCTTCTTGAGCTTCTACTGACACGCTCCAGCTCAGCAGATTTGCATCATCGAGGCAATCTTCCTTCAAGATGTCCCCAGGAACATGGGTACTACTGCTGCTTACAACTTCGCTAGGTGGAGCAGCAGAGGCCTCTGCGACCACTTGCGCATCACCTTCACGGCTGCCCGCTGCTTGATCAGAGGATCCTTCAGAGTGCTCCTGCTGCTCTTGATTTGGACTCTGCGCAATTCCGCTTGAGAATTCGACATCTCCAACGTCGATTTTCCCTCTGGGATTCATTGTTCGGGGAAAAAGAGTTCCCTGCGGGATGAGATGACGGGCTTTCCTCCTCCCGGACTTTCTTCCCCGTGAAATGAGATGCTGAGCTCTTCTCCTTCTGTGTGCTTTTACCTCTTGAGTTTTCCTTCTCCTCTACTTTAATTGTTTTCCTTCTCCTGTGTGGCCGCCTCGTCCTGCTCACAGAGATTTCATCGCCAGACGATGCCGAGGACGCTGCCCCTCGACTCCTCTAGTCCTCTGCTGCTGCTTCGCTTCGTCTTTCTCCTTTCAATCGCCGGCTGCTGCAGAAGAGTCCTCCAGATCCGGAAAATGTGGGTTTAGCAAGGGTTTATATTCATGTCCGAACGAACACACTCGTCGAGGTTAGGCTTTAAGGAAGGGCTCGCTGCGGGCCTGCGGCTAGGAGGAGGTCGACGATCGAAGCCCCGCCTGATCGAGACGGCGGCGGGCGATTTCGGCGAGATGGATGGATTTGCCCCTGGCGGCAACTCGGAAGGGGGAGAGGGGAGGTCGCCGTCCCGTGGGGATTTTCAGGCAAGGGCGAGGACAGGAGTGAGTCGGAGACGAAGAAGAGACGGCGAGGGTAGGGGGCTACTGGCATGTGCTTGGGCCGGAAGCAGAGGAGGGGCAGGCCCAGGATCAGATAGCATAAGCCCATACAAGAAACGTTTGTTTCATTGCTTGTTTGTTTTTCTGAATTTTCATCAAAAGTCAACAAGGTATATTACTTTTTTTTTTTTGGCGAGTATTTGGCTTACGGGGGCACCAATCTTGTCAGAATGTCGTCCATCTTCATCCTGTGCAATCATCTTGTCGAGATCTCCACAAGAAGTTTATTTCCCAGAATGTTCATATTCATCTTGTGCAATTTGGCCAACATCCCCAGAAGAAGAAGGTACTGGCTTCTTCTCCTCCTCCTCCTCCTCCTCCTCTACCTTCAGCCGTGTGCTTGTTTCCTCGTCAAAAGATGCAGCTTCTTGAGCTTCTACTGACACGCTCCAGCTCAGCAGATTTGCATCATCGAGGCAATCTTCCTTCAAGATGTCCCCAGGAACATGGGTACTACTGCTGCTTACAACTTCGCTAGGTGGAGCAGCAGAGGCCTCTGCGACCACTTGCGCATCACCTTCACGGCTGCCCGCTGCTTGATCAGAGGATCCTTCAGAGTGCTCCTGCTGCTCTTGATTTGGACTCTGCGCAATTCCGCTTGAGAATTCGACATCTCCAACGTCGATTTTCCCTCTGGGATTCATTGTTCGGGGAAAAAGAGTTCCCTGCGGGATGAGATGACGGGCTTTCCTCCTCCCGGACTTTCTTCCCCGTGAAATGAGATGCTGAGCTCTTCTCCTTCTGTGTGCTTTTACCTCTTGAGTTTTCCTTCTCCTCTACTTTAATTGTTTTCCTTCTCCTGTGTGGCCGCCTCGTCCTGCTCACAGAGATTTCATCGCCAGACGATGCCGAGGACGCTGCCCCTCGACTCCTCTAGTCCTCTGCTGCTGCTTCGCTTCGTCTTTCTCCTTTCAATCGCCGGCTGCTGCAGAAGAGTCCTCCAGATCCGGAAAATGTGGGTTTAGCAAGGGTTTATATTCATGTCCGAACGAACACACTCGTCGAGGTTAGGCTTTAAGGAAGGGCTCGCTGCGGGCCTGCGGCTAGGAGGAGGTCGACGATCGAAGCCCCGCCTGATCGAGACGGCGGCGGGCGATTTCGGCGAGATGGATGGATTTGCCCCTGGCGGCAACTCGGAAGGGGGAGAGGGGAGGTCGCCGTCCCGTGGGGATTTTCAGGCAAGGGCGAGGACAGGAGTGAGTCGGAGACGAAGAAGAGACGGCGAGGGTAGGGGGCTACTGGCATGTGCTTGGGCCGGAAGCAGAGGAGGGGCAGGCCCAGGATCAGATAGCATAAGCCCATACAAGAAACGTTTGTTTCATTGCTTGTTTGTTTTTCTGAATTTTCATCAAAAGTCAACAAGGTATATTACTTTTTTTTTTGGCGAGTATTTGGCTTACGTCAGGAAGAAATTTGATATTGCAGCAGATAGTTTGATTCCTAAGTTAAGGTACACACGGGCTTCTCAACAGTCAGCCGTCGCAGGTGTTGTACGAATGTTCTGATTCTTGAATTACCTACGATGCTGAACCATCCATTCTAGGTGAGAAATATCATGTCAGGTTGTTTCAGTAAAAGATGTTATCTTTGCAAGCTGACAGGCATGTCAACGCACGCGAAGCATGGCGGAAATTAGCATCATTTTCTCTTTAGTTTCTGCTTACAGGTTCCGAGTGTCTGTTTACAGGTTCAGAAATTAGCATCATTCTTTGATTGGGTGTTTTAACAAGTGGATTGCCTACCAAAACCTGGAAAGTCGATAGGCATGAGTAGTGTATCCGTGCACCTAAATTTGCTTGCATAGAGCTTAAACCGCCTCTGCTGTTTTTCATTAAGCTGTGTGCCTATGGTTTCGTAGGTTCTAAGCTTGGGTTGAGTGCCTTTGATCACTGATGACCACAGGCTGTAATATCTCGTTTCCTTACGCATAATTAACCGAGGAATCGATTGAGTGGAGGATGGCTGGGGCTAAGAAGCTTCGGGAGATCTTGCCGTAGGAACGACCGGACGAGCGATTGAGTTGGTAGACATGTATTGTAACAAGCGCAAATGTAAATCCAAACTAACCTCGGCCAAAGCATGGCACTTGTAACACTTTTCTTTTTCTTAATGAAATGACATGCACCTCTCTCCTGAGCGTCTGAAAAAAAAATTGTTTTCTAGATAATGTAGAGCCTTGTGCTTTGGTAATTGCTATCACAAGCACTTATTATTATTATTTGGTAAACAATGATGCTTTTTGTGCAAGTGGAGCCATAGCTTTGAAAAAGAGGGGGGGGGGGGGGGGGGGGGGGGCCCTGGCCATTTG
>LAPY01000040.1:359268-371829 GCA_000970635.1 Eragrostis tef
GGCAGCCGAGCCGAATCGCTCGCCGTAGCCCTGACGCTAAGCTAGCGATCTCCTTGCCCTCGCCCTGTCTGGCCCCGCGTCGTCCGTCGTGCGATCCCTTACGAATACGAGTTCGACCAAGTCTGTAGAGACACGAATCGTTTTGATCGATCGCTTCGACTTCGAGTTCGACCAGCGGCAGCGTGAACGATCAGGCATCGCATCGTTTGAGCTTCTGCCGTGATGGGCCTGGCCTGGAATACATAGTATACATGGCAGAATTTTGGGGCCCCAAGATTTTGGGGGCCCTGTTCCGTCGCACCGCCCGCACATGCGGCGGGACGGGCCTGGGAAGAAGCAGCCGACCACGGCGCAGAAGAAGAAGCCGACCACATGGTTCGAGAATTTGGCTATTTTAAAGAACAGCCAAATTCTTCTGACGGCTTCACTTTACTTAGTCGTGCTTTGCAATCTTAGCTTTGCTTATCGTCTCCCGTGAGTTGTGGAGGGCCCTACCAATAAGAGGAAAAAAAGAAGACGAGAAAATGAATTGCAGATTATTCCCATTATATAAATCGTGTGTGATGGTTGAGAAGTCGCTGAATACCTTACCAATCAACCAAATATCTTTTGCAATATCTACCTTCTCCTTGATGTAATCCAAATAAACCTTTGGCTTTGGAATCTGAAGACAAATTAGCCTCCACTTTAGCAAATTAGAGCCAATTTCAAACTGCCATGAAAAAATAGATCACCTGAGGGGAGGGATTAACTAACCATTTTTACAATCGCCTCCATGATATGCTGACGAGCTTTATCATCTGAAGCCTACACGGACACATTTACCATCAGTGCAAAGAAACATTTTAGTTGGACAAGGATATATGCAAACCATTCTCACCGTTTCATCAATGACAGCAACATATTTATCATACCGCAAAACAGAAACCAAAGAGTTAATCCAGATGGACTAGAAAAATGAAGTAGTAAAACTGAGAAGAGGGATATACATCATCTTTCATGTAGAATCTTCGTGGAACACCGTTAAGCTCATATTCAATGTCAAGCGTGCGCAAGGGAAACAAATTTTGTCTATGTAGTTCCAACAAAGCTTCCTTGAAATCCTTCTGAAAGAAGTTGAGAAAAATATATGCATGTCACTAAGCAAGTACACACAGGCATAAAATAAAGAGCCTTTTTACATCCTTGGGAAAGTACCAAGAACTGCCGCTGATTTTAACATGTAGAGGTGTCATGCAAAAGTCACAGTTTTGGTATTTCTCCAAGGGCCGTAAAAAGGAAACTCAACAAAAAACAACACCATAAGTTGCTTAGTTGTGCATCATTACCTTTAGCCTAGCAACCTGCTTCCAGATCTCAAAATAGACACAATCCATTCTTGCATAGTGCGAATGATCAAACACAATGCTCCATATATGTTCCTGAGTTTTTCAGAATCGTCGAGAGCATTACATTGGAAGCAAATAAAATGGCACGTGGCAAGACATCGGGAAATCGTGCTGCTATCTGTAGAGCTTGAATTTTTGCCACATTTTTTATTCTATTCCACTACACAACAAAACAATTCCCATAAATGATGTGTGACATTATTATAACATCAAATACACATTGCACAACAGTTACACAAAATTTAGGCGAATGCTTACTTCATACTTGCTATGTTCCAGATGATCTTCAATCCACTGTCATGTGACAAAAAAAAAAACCTATCTAACAAGATGTATGACCAGTAGTTTGCATTTGGATAGAATCAATCATACCTTAGTCTCGTTTGCTAATGCTTCAAAGTATTGGACATATGCCATGTCTTTCTCATAGGTATTAAGAGTTGATCGGTAACGATCCCAAGAATGGTACTCACCCTGCACATAGGGTACACAATCAGTGTTAATAAAACAAACGACATCTACTAAGACACTGGAACAAACATAAGAGAAATCTACTAGAATATTTCAAATGTGAAAAGGGGCACTTGCTTATAACAGTTCAACTTGCATACCATGATCTCAATCCGAATAACCAAGGCTAACAGTGACTAGAAGGATAGTTATTAAAACATGACAGGCAAAATATATTGTTAGCGACAGTTCCCCTGGTCAGATCTCCATACATATAATGAAAGGAGTGGCTATGCCTACGGTACATGTCTATGTAAGCTGAGAACTGCAAATAAAGGTTATCCACCATAAATTAATCATCCCATAGAATGGTGTACCGTTGCAAGGTAGGTTGCAATTCTCATACTTGCAACAATTTAAGTATTAGTAATCGCAATGACAAAACGACATGCTTCACCTATTGCATTGCACTATTTTAAACTCTGGGGAACAAATTAATTATCAAATACTCCCTATGTTCATTTTTACCTCTCATCCTACAATGCATGATGGTAACACTACAAAACTTTGGCCCCTCATTACAAAAAGTATCTAGATTCTGTCACATGCACGTGCAATGAGCAGAATTCAAAACTTCTACGTCAGTAGTTTTAAAACTTTTGACATCTCTTGTTAGAACAATACAAGAGATTATTAATCATACGTACTGCAGGCCTTGTTGATGCGCTACTGCTTCAAGTAATAAATGAATGAAGCACACAACTGCGCCCGCATGATACCTTAAAGGGAGATTTACCTCAACTATCATAAATACTAGGGCCTATGGGTAAAAACAGATAAAAACACAAGTTGACTATCAGACAAACCTTATCAGCATTCATAATCAAAATCAAATAAAGTATCAAAATTCAATTTGAAATGAAAATTAATCAATGTGAACTCAAAAACAACTCTATTCACTTCAGTCCTGTTTAGTCATAAAGAAACTTGTAACAGGTAACTGACCTGATTTTAGCACTTTATTAAGTTATTAAAGGATTTTTCCAGAATGTCATAAAATTGAACCAGAGTAGGATGTAACCCCATTAACCAATTAGAACTTGTAGAAGTAAACTAGAAGAGTAGCAGCATGGCAACAATAACATTAAAGTTTAAACAAAGTATTAACCTAAATACGTGCATGGGTTGATACTTACAATGCCATACTCACAAAGCACTATCCGTTGGTAGTCATCAAACTGAGGTTTCTTGCAGAGTTCAGGATCAAAGTACCATTCAAGACTCTCTTCATAGTACTGGAAATACCCTTCCGCACAAAGGTCGGTTGAAGAGTAATGTTTTTTCAGATTTTCATCATCCAGTTCAGCCAGTTGCCGATCCACTGATAACTGCAGCAGACAATCAGAACGAATCAAACAAAATGCAGAGTTTGTGCTGAGAAGAACACATAAGACCGGCCATCATGGCGTTATGTAACAGAAAAAAAATTTTGCATAGCCTCTATTCATGTGACGACAAGAGATTACCTGATAACCTCTGATGCGGTACAAGGCTAGTTGCTCATACATCTCAGTGAACTGTTGTGGTGTGTATGGAGGCAAAGGAAAGTAAACACAATCATCAGGAGGGTCAAATTTCAACTGGTCTAAGTAATAAGAGATCTTGTCTAAGACTTTATCATCGTCCATGTCAAGAAGGGCTTGTACATGCTCTCCTGCTCCCCCGTGTCCTTGTTTGTGGTCTTCAATGGCAGGGGCACCAATCTTGTCAGAATGCAGTCCATCTTCATCCTGTGCAATCATCTTGCTGAGATCCCCACATGAACTCTTTACCCTGGAATGTTCATATTCATCCTGTGCAATCTGGCCAAAATCCCCAAAAGAAGGTGGTTTTGGCTTCTTCTCCTCTGCCTTCAGCCATGTGCTTGCTTCTTCTGGGGCTTCTACTGACCGGCTCCTGCGCAGCAGCTTTACATCATCCAGGCAATCTTCCTTCAAGATGTCCCCAGTAACATGAATACGACCGCTGCTTACAACGTTGCTAGGTGGAGCCGCAGAGGCCTCTGCGGCCACTTGCGCATCACATTCACAGTTGCTCGCTGCTTGATCGGAGGACCCTTCAGAGTGCTCCTGCTGTTCCTGATTTGGCCTCCGTGAAATTCCACCTGAGACTTTGACATCTCCAAAATCAATTGTCCCTCTGGGGTTCATTGTTCGGAAAGATAATTTCCTTGTGAAATGAGATGACGGGATTTCCTCCTACCGGACTTCTTCCCCGTGGAATGAGATGTTGAGCTCTTCTCCTTCTGTGTGCTTTTACCTCTTGAGCTTTTCTTCTAAAGCGTTTTCTTGTTCTTACCTTGTTGCCTCGTCCCGCCAGTGGCTTCTTCCGCGGAAAACACTAATCGGCAGGCAGAATCACCAGACGACGCCGAGGACGCTGCCCCTCCACTCCTCTGCTGCTGAGGCTTCCCTTCGCCTTTCCCCTTTCGATCGCCGGCTGCTGCAGGAGAGTCCTCCAGATCCGGAGAATGCGGGTTTAGCAGGTTGGGGATTCTTATTCATCTCCAAACAAGAATGAACTCACTCGTCCAGGTTTGGGTTTAAGGAAGGGCTCGCTGCGGCTAGGAGTAGGTCGACGATCCAAGCCCCGCCTGCTCGAGACGGCGGCGGGCGATTTCGCCGAGATTGATGGATTTCGCCTTGGCGGAAACTCGGAAAGGGGAGAGGTGATGTCGCCGTCGCGGGGGGATTTGATTTCAGGCAAGGGTGAGTCTGTGGGAGGAGGGAAGAGCAGGAGGAGAGCAGACCGGAGTCGGAGACGAAGAGACGGTGGGCTACTGACATGTGCTTGGGCCGGAAGGAAGAGGAGGGACAAGCCCAGGATCAGATAGCCTAAGCCCGTATCAGAAACGTTTGTGGCCCACAGGTTTGTTTCATTGCTTGTTTGTTGTCTGAATTTTTCATCAAACAATGTAGCCCACCGAATTTTGGTTACGTCAAGAGGAAACTTAGATATTGCAGAAGATAATGGTTTGATGAAACAATTCCAAAGTTAAGATACACACGGGCTTCTCAACAGTGACCTGTAGCAGGTGTTGTACCGATGTTCTGATTCAAGTGATCTGTTTCTAGGGGAGAAATATCATGTCAGGTTGTTTCAGTGAAAAATGTTATCTTTGCAAGCTTACAGGCGTGTCAACGCATACGAAGCACGGCATAAATTAGCATTTTTCTCTCTTTAGTTTCTGTTTACAGGTTCAGAAATCAGCATCATTCTTTTGTTGGGTGTTTTAGCATGCCGGAACCTGGAAATTCGATAGGCATGAGTAGTGTATTCGTGTACCTAAGTTTGCTTGCGTAGAGCTTAAACCGCCTCTGCCGTTTTCATTAGCTGTGTACCCTTGGTTTCGTAGGTTCTAGGTTGGGTTTGAGTGCCTTTGATCACCGATAATCACAGGCTGTAACCTCTCGCTTCCTTACGCGTCTCCTGTCTAAACTCTGAAGCAATGGCTCTAATACGATGCACACCAAGTGGGCGCATATAGTAAAATCAACTTGGGCAACCTGATGATGACCATGCGCGCGATGAAGGCTAATGTGGTCACTTTTCTCTATAATGATTGATCAGCGTATCCATTCCTCGAACAAATTCTCTGGATCGCAATCCAGTTAACTAAGGGCCTGTTCGTTTCCTCTGGCTAAAATGGCTAAAATTTTAGTCAGGGAAGAATATTACCATTTAGAAGTATTAAATAAAGTCTAATTACAAAACCTTTTAACAAATAGAGGCTAATTTTCGAGACGAATCTAACGAGCCTAATTAAGCTATGTTTCGCTACAGTGATGCTACAGTAACCATCTTCTAATTATGACTTAATTACGACATAATTACCCTTATTAGATTCGTCTCGCAAATTAGCACAAGGTTCTGCAATTAGTTTTGTAATTAGACTTTAATTCGGAAACTCGGAAAGGGGAGAGGTGATGTCGCCGTCGCGGGGGGATTTGATTTCAGGCAAGGGTGAGTCTGTGGGAGGAGGGAAGAGCAGGAGGAGAGCAGACCGGAGTCGGAGACGAAGAGACGGTGGGCTACTGACATGTGCTTGGGCCGGAAGGAAGAGGAGGGACAAGCCCAGGATCAGATAGCCTAAGCCCGTATCAGAAACGTTTGTGGCCCACAGGTTTGTTTCATTGCTTGTTTGTTGTCTGAATTTTTCATCAAACAATGTAGCCCACCGAATTTTGGTTACGTCAAGAGGAAACTTAGATATTGCAGAAGATAATGGTTTGATGAAACAATTCCAAAGTTAAGATACACACGGGCTTCTCAACAGTGACCTGTAGCAGGTGTTGTACCGATGTTCTGATTCAAGTGATCTGTTTCTAGGGGAGAAATATCATGTCAGGTTGTTTCAGTGAAAAATGTTATCTTTGCAAGCTTACAGGCGTGTCAACGCATACGAAGCACGGCATAAATTAGCATTTTTCTCTCTTTAGTTTCTGTTTACAGGTTCAGAAATCAGCATCATTCTTTTGTTGGGTGTTTTAGCATGCCGGAACCTGGAAATTCGATAGGCATGAGTAGTGTATTCGTGTACCTAAGTTTGCTTGCGTAGAGCTTAAACCGCCTCTGCCGTTTTCATTAGCTGTGTACCCTTGGTTTCGTAGGTTCTAGGTTGGGTTTGAGTGCCTTTGATCACCGATAATCACAGGCTGTAACCTCTCGCTTCCTTACGCGTCTCCTGTCTAAACTCTGAAGCAATGGCTCTAATACGATGCACACCAAGTGGGCGCATATAGTAAAATCAACTTGGGCAACCTGATGATGACCATGCGCGCGATGAAGGCTAATGTGGTCACTTTTCTCTATAATGATTGATCAGCGTATCCATTCCTCGAACAAATTCTCTGGATCGCAATCCAGTTAACTAAGGGCCTGTTCGTTTCCTCTGGCTAAAATGGCTAAAATTTTAGTCAGGGAAGAATATTACCATTTAGAAGTATTAAATAAAGTCTAATTACAAAACCTTTTAACAAATAGAGGCTAATTTTCGAGACGAATCTAACGAGCCTAATTAAGCTATGTTTCGCTACAGTGATGCTACAGTAACCATCTTCTAATTATGACTTAATTACGACATAATTACCCTTATTAGATTCGTCTCGCAAATTAGCACAAGGTTCTGCAATTAGTTTTGTAATTAGACTTTAATTGCTACTACTAAATGACAATATTCTAAATGGCTAAAATCTGGCTTAAAAAAATAAAGAAGCCCTGAAATATTGAATCGAAGGCAATGATGAAATGGGCACGCGGGGGCAAATAAGGGCTGAATTTATGAGGCGTCACTTCGTACAGGAGATCAAGCTTCTCCGGGCCCGAGCTAGATGACGACTCGTCGTGGACAGACAGAGTGATGAACGGTGCACACCGTGCTACAGCGCATCACGATCCCCTGCAGCGCGGGCGGTGGTTTGCACGGCGCAGTCCTTCAAAAGCGCGGGCATGTGCGCTTGCCGCTGCGCCCCTCCGCGGCGAACCGGTTCGGGCCGGTGGCCCGGGTGCTGACGCCGACCAGTCAACCGCCGCGCAGGCCTGTCACTGACTTGCGGGCCCTGTTTCTACAGAACAAGGCTCGCCTAGTCGCCTTTTGTAGTGTGTCGAGTGATCGGTCCGTTTCCTTTGGGCCATACGGATTGATGCCGAGTTGCCAACAGTTGCTGTGACGATCGATCAATGTAGTCCTCTGTAGACTGTAACAGGCAGACAAGCAGCTCTCTATCTGCAGTGCTTGTTTTGTTTGCTGTTGCGTGATATTCAACACAGTATGAGACGTTGGCACGGACAAGGGGGTGTTGGTTTCTTTGGCCAAAAACGCAGATAAGAAATAATTCTGTCCCTTGACGTTGTCACGGATCCAAACATTCGTTTACGTGTTTTATCACAAGAAAAGTCGTTTCAGATCGCCCTTACCTACTCTTTTCATTTTTTTTATATGACGTTGGTTAGTTAAAAAAAAATAGATCTGAGCAAGATCTACCTTTTCAAAAGATACATATCAAGACAAGCAGAACTCTGATGGCATCTAAATCCAACCCCGAGCCCTTCAACGTACACAGTTGGCGATCAATGACATGCTGCATTCCACGGGCACCCCGGCCTGGCTGGCCCCATGCAAATCCGAGCATATCTACATACCAACAGCAGCAGTTCTGGTTTCAACTTGCATGGCATGGGCCCAACACGCCTAACCACAACCCCAATGGCCGGCGGGCGGACGAAGCCGGTGACGACTGCCCAGCTAGCGTCCTCACTTGCCCACAACGACGTGCCACCCTCGCAGGCACACACGCGGCGCCCACATATTTATGCGCGCGCGCGCGCCTAGACACACGCCACGCCTCCAACAAATTCACCATGCCGTCGTCGTTGCCGACGAGTCCTTGTCAGTTGGAACACTAGAATCGATGAGCAACTTCATGTGAAAATTCCACCGTTCGAAAGCGAGCGTCTTGTTGGTCTGTGAAGCTTGGCGGCCGGGCGTCGATGAACAGGTTCAAGAACGTGGTGCTGCGCAGGTGCAAGAGCCTGTCGCGCGCGGGACGGCCGAGCAGCAGCGCGACGCCGTCGCCGGCGGCGCGGAAGACGAAGCCGACCACGACGCCTTTTCGCCGGAGTCCGTCGAGGCCGGCGGCGCGGTGGTGTTGGTGGGCAGCTCGCGGCGGCGGTACGTGATCAGCGCCGCGCACCTCAGCCACCCGCTGATCGCCGCGCTCATCGACGACCCCGGCGGCGGCAGGCCGGTCGCCGTCAACTGCGAGGTGGTGCTGTTCGACCACCTCCTCTGGATGCTGGACAACGCCGCCGACCTCCGTTCCGGCGGCGACGGCCACGACGACGACGCCATGAGGGAGCTGGCCCAGCTCTACGCTTGTTGATCGGTTGATGTGATCAGTCGTCGTTAATTCGTTTAACCAGCCTTGATGGGTTTCGAATTTGTTTCCTTTCTCACTAAGTTCTTGCGCCGGATATCAAAGATTTCTTCGGCGCCATATGGTTTTGTTATTCTGTATAGATGGATTGATACACCGTTTGTTTAATTATGCATGGTTTCGTTGTAATCAAGTTTCTGATGTGCATTAGAGAGATCAGGCAGCTATCATCATGCTACGTAAGTTTGTTGCATGATCATTTAGAAGTTGTGAAAATTAATTCGTGTAATTGAAGGTCTGCATCATCATGCTGCGTAAGTTTGTTGGCATGATGATTTAGAAGTTGGGAAAATTAATTCGTGTAACTGAAGGTCTGTTAAAGTGCTTGTATTTTTTTTCTTCTGAAAGTTGTGGTCATAAAGTTCAGACAATGCTTTGTGAGCTGGTTGCAACTTATTCAGCTAGCTAAAACGGGCAATTATATCCTACACCGATACGAGTCCATTTGAAGACGAATTTGGAATCCAAAAACAAATCTTGGTTCAGTTCAACGGTGTTAGCAACCAGGCAACAAGAATTTAAACAAACCTAACTGATGAGGTACAGCTATCTAGATAGGCAGCAGCTAATGCGTTAGACAGGCAGGCAGATCTGCAACGAGACCGGCCACCTAATGCCGCAGCTAGCTAGCATTAGCAAGCGCATCTCAACACACTTGGTTGCACAGTCCCTGTCGCATGAACAAAGATAATAAAGATATATAAAATATCCGGCCAGCCTAACTGGATTCTGTGCTCCTGTCGCTCGCCGATGAATGCGAAGGAAGAGAGATTTGTTGGTACATGAATTTTAAGATTTGTGAAATTTCGTTAAGCAAATGTCCTAAAGGAACATCATCATCAGCCTGTATGTACATCTTTAGAGAAGAGTGACAAAAAAAAATACTGGTAGACTGTGGTTTGTGCCATATCAAAAGCACGCAAACGCATGGCGTGCCTTTCCAAATAGAGTACCGGGAATTTTTTCAGGAGGAAGACCAGGTAATCTGCGGCGGATGATGCCCTCTGCAGGCAGGTAGTGATCAGAGTGAGTCACAGAGCAGCTTCGCCAGTTCATGGGCCTGATTGTGCGTAGCGTTCTTCTTCCTCTGCAGGAAACACCGGCCCATCAAATTCATACCAGCCAATTTGGCATTTAGTCCTGATAAGGCCGGCCCATTAGAGTGACGAGGGGAGGTGGAGAGAGAGAGAGAGAGAGAGAGAGAGAGAGAGAGCAATACGTGTACCGCCGTTCAGCCATGAAACCAACCTCACGAGCACGGAGCTCGCCATTACTTCGCAATTCCAACCACCTCCCTCGCTCGCATCGCATTGCGAGCAAGACCGCGCGAATACGTGATGATCGATGCGAGATTGTGAGGGGAGGAGAAGGGTCTTAACCTCGCAGCGCATCCGAGTCCGCCGATGAGAGGAGCAGCGGCGGCGGCCATGGTGGCTCCCGGCGCCGGCGTGTCCATGGTGCAGGGCGCATCGCGGGGGATCGGCCTCGAGTTCGTGAGTCTACCGCCATCCCGTCCTCATCCCCATTTCGCCTTCACAGCGATGGCCCCTCCCTATCCCAATATTTACGATTCGCTCCAACTGATTTGTCTGGTTTGGATCGCGTTTTGAACTTCACGTGCCCTCGATCCGGGACAGGTGCGGCAGCTGCTGCGGAGGAGCGAGCAGGGCCGCGTCGTCGCCA
Organism: Eragrostis tef; assembly: GCA_000970635.1. Taxonomy (NCBI): domain Eukaryota; kingdom Viridiplantae; phylum Streptophyta; class Magnoliopsida; order Poales; family Poaceae; genus Eragrostis; species Eragrostis tef. The sequence continues at coordinate 369,785 of LAPY01000040.1, forward strand.
CGTGCCGCGCGCCGGACTCCGCCCCGGAGCTCCTCAAGCTGAAGGAGGAGCACGCGCCGGGGCGCCTCACCGTGCTGCCGCTCGACGTCACCGACGAGAGCACCATCGAGGTGTGTAACAGGCCATGCTTCGCCTCTCAGTCTTCTTACTAGTTAGTAGTTTTGGTGTTAGTAGGCAATGGGCAGAATCGTGTTGTTGATGTGCACAGGTTCAGTGTAACCAGCGACATGGAATGTTATGATTTGGCTAGTTGATAAATCAATTGGTAATTGGCCGTTTATACTGCGCTGCTCGTGAAGGCAAGTTAAAATGGGATAATGGTCCTGATAATTGCAGGCTGCTGCCGTGACAATCGGGGAGACCCACGGGTCTCTGGACCTGCTGATCAATGCATCCGGCATCCTTTCAATACCGAATGTTCTGCAACCAGGTTGATCTCTGCCTTGATCACATTTCAGAATGATGTTCCTTCCAGCTTGCGTTGGTGTCCCTGTGACCTGTCTGAAACCAAGCTTCTAAATTCTCTTTTACAGAGACCACATTGAGCAAAGTCCAGAAGTCATCCCTGCTCCTGGCGTATGAAGTGAATGCAGTCGGCCCAATCTTAGTGATCAAGGTAGAACAACTCACTGCATCACGGTGGTTATCAATTGTGATTGCGCCAACAATCTTCTTGTTGATCATTGCGACAAGCTTATGCTAGAGTCTGAAATTTATCCTTTTTTTTTTGTTCTGGTCAGCACATGTGGCCATTACTGAAGGTTGGAGGTTGCTCAGAGACTGGGAGAGGCTTCTCGTTGGTTGCAAATATGAGTGCTAGAGTCAGTTCGATAGGGGACAACGGTTTGGGAGGCTGGCATTCATACAGAGCTTCCAAAACAGCGCTGAATCAGTGTAAGTGAACTTGTCATTGCAATAATTTCATCACATCGACATTTTGCACATTTTTTGATCTTTAAATATCCGTAAAAATATAACTATTGACTTGATTCCTCGGTTTTTTGGATTGTGTCATGCAGTGACTAAGACTATATCGGTCGAGTTTGGCAGGAAGGACAAGATTGCCTGCATCTTGCTGCATCCAGGCACCGTGGACACTGACCTCTCACGGCCGTTCCAAAGAAATGTCCCCCAGGGAAAGCTCTTCACGAGAGAGTTCTCTGTGCAGAAGCTTCTCTCTGTCATTGATAACGCCAAGAAAAGCGACAACGGCAAGTTCTTCGCATGGGACGGTCAGGAAATCCCTTGGTGAATGGTGGTCACTCATTTCGGTCGGAGCACAAACAGTCAACAGTATCCTTGATTTTTAACCAACAGTGTTTTTTTTTTCCCATTCTTTGGCACAACATGTGTTGCCCGTTTAGCGGTCCCTCTCAACTAAGCTGTAGAAGACTCAGATCATGCAATAACATGAAAATTAAACTTCCATTTTCATTCACTTTCTGCTACACAATAATAATGGAATGTTCAGCTGTTACTCAAATTTCACTGGTGCCCTTCAGTTCTGAGAGATTTTCGCATTCGGCATTCACATCCATCAATCTGCTCCTTCTGGCTTCTGCATCACCCTGAATTTCTCTCATAGCACTGAATTTCATACCGACGTATCCCTCAGGATACGTTACGGCGCCAGACCTGTCTTCAGGTCTTGTTCTGAGAGGGACATAACTGACTCCTATCTGGAACTGTGACTTGTTCAACTCGAAAATAAGAAATTATCAGCTTAGATGTATTACTGACACAGATCATGAGATAGGTTATGTGTACTATTCTTCCTTTCTTTGGAACACCGACCGTGTGTGCCAGTAGTGCTCATGCACGTGCTGTGATATTTTTTTCGAAGAGGAGCCAAACAAGGAAATGTTGGAATAGCCAAATAAGAGCGAGGAAAATCCTGTTCCAGCCGAGAAGACTGGTCATACCGTGCTCAAGCGGCAAGCTAGTGTAGCTGAACATGCACCATCTCGTCCTCCTCCTTTCCCTGCTCCTCTCTGCAACCTTCGCTGCGGCGGCCGGCGGCGATGGTGGCGGTGGTTGCAACCGCC
>LAPY01000041.1:19273-30178 GCA_000970635.1 Eragrostis tef
CTGAGGGAGGCGGCCGCCTCTCCTGATGCCGGTGATGGCTGGCGTTGGTGGGTGTCCGTGCCGGCGTTGAGTAAAGGGGCCAAGGGCCTTAGTGCACTTTTTGTTTTTTTCTAAGGGCCTTTTGCTCTTTTGGTGGGACAGCTGTCCTTTGTATTCTGGTACAATAAACCTGTGTTTGTACTGCTTGGTTAACTTTTAATACAGGTATATTTGCTAAAAAAAAATCCAATACGGTATCCTCACCTCGTTCATTTCCAAAAAATGCTCCGCGCTTGTTGTCTTGTGATGTGGTCGCTTGGCAGCCCAAATGAACCTACGCCGATTAAGCTCCAGCCCAAGCGCCAACTCAGTCGTCTGCTGCCACGTGAGCGTGCCACCGCTGCCAAAGGAAACGTAGACGACGGATCCACGTGGCTGTTCATCCAACCATCTCAGGCACTTGTGATCACGGTCCGTGCCGACCGCTCTGGTCCAAACCAGTGGCCCGACCGGGTGGACCGGCATCCTCAAGCCATTTACAGTGGCACCCACGGCACCCACTCCACTGACCTCCTTGGCCATGGACGAGAACCTGGCATACATGTCAGTGCTCCGATCAGCGAGCATGGACGGCGGCAGAGCTCGCGCGGTGATCGGCAGGCGGATTGGTTCCGTGGCGTCCCAGTACTCTCCCGCGAGGTGAAGAACCCGCCGCCGATCATGTCCACAACGAGCACGGGCGTCGAGGAAGGGAGCGCGTCGTCAGGCGGCGGCGCGGGCAGCGCGACGAGGTGGACGGCGGCGTCCGGGACGGAGGCGGCCAGTGCGAGGTACTGCTCCGGCGGCGAGGAGGTGGCCGCGGCGAGGCCGTAGTTGGCTACCAGGCGGTGCGCGAGCTTGGTGAAGGAGATGGGGTGGCCCATGCACGGGCAGCAAAGGAGAAGCACACGCGGCCGCCGCGCCGTGCAAGACGGCGGCTGCTCCTGAAATTCTCCCATGGTGCGAAGCTGCGGTGGCAGGGCTCGGGTGGTGGATCCAGGGCTTGCGTAGCTACGTTGTTGTGTTGCTTGTCTTGGATTCACGGAGATGGCTCGACAATCTTCAAATTACTCTTTGTAGTTTATCTGCAAAAGACGATGAAGTCGGCTTTTCCTCCTGCTACAGTACTAACAGGGCGAAACCGAGGCGAACTCGCTTCCGGCGCTGAATCCGGCGGGTCCTCTTCGCCTCAGGTGGCCTCGCCGTTGCCGGAAGGGTGGGGGACCTGCGGATTGGGTGTCCGGCGTATATACCCTACTCTATTAGGCTAGGTTTCTATAGTCTAGGGTTAGGTATATCCATGTTGCCGGCATGATTTTCTCTCTTCCTCTGCTGCTTCGACTGTGGAGAGTGACGACATGGAGGCATTGAGGATGCTCTGCTACTGAGAAGAGCGCGAGGTCTTCGGTTCTCCATGGTGGCTCTCCTGTCTCGATGGCAAGCAGCGGCATGAGAGCTACTCTTGGCGGCTGGTTTCTCCGGCCGCGGCGTCGTGCCGGCAGTGCACTATGCCAAAAATGTTGATCAGAGACGCGGCTCAAGTCCCATCAGAGACGCGTCTTTTTTTGCGTCTGAAAATTTTAGTCACTAATGACAAGATATCAGAGACGCGAAGTTTTGCGTCTCAAATGACGCTTTAGAGACGCTTTTTATCGAAACGCGTCTCCAATGAAGATTCATTGAGACGTGTAATTGCAAAACACGTCTCCAGTGTCTTACAGTGGAGACGCGTGTTGAGCGTTTTAGCAACACGCGTCTCAAATGTCCCTTTATGGGGACGCGTTTCCATAAGAAGAGTCTCAAATGATGAAGTGAGAAATAAAAAAAATAAAATTGAGGATACGAAATATATCTCATATACATTCCAAATACACATTGCATCCATTCTATACAATATAAAAAACACGTTTTATCTGTACAAACACATTTCTTGTACATGATTTGTAGCATTACAAACACATGTTACAAAGCAAAGGGCAGTGACCTAGGTTACTTCTAGCTTGCATTTCTCAGGACAGTTTGATGCATTTGCTCCAACATGGTTGACTCTCAGGCAAGAGAAACTAGCTACCACTGATATCTAAGCTTTACCTCATGTTCAGTTCCAGCATCTTGAAATCAATACTTATTGCCTCATAGTTCATACAAGATCCTATAGCAAATGAAAATACTGTTATAGGTGGGAAAGGTGGTGAATATCCCATCAACTGAACTGCATACAACACTTATCAATTCTAATTTCTATGTAAAAAGCTTTCATGCATATGCCTCAGAATTGGGCACTAGTCTATGGTCATCGATCCAAGGATATTAGTACACAACAATCTTCCATTTCAGAATTGTTTGCATCCATTCGATACAATACAAATACTAGGGCAGATGATTCTATCAGTCCAATATCTTCTTCTAGCATAGAAACAGACTTGTTTTTAGAACACTTCAGCGAAGAACCAATGTAGTGACATAACAGAATATACAGAGTTAACAGGATGGACAGGAGAACCATTATGCCAAAAGGTAGAATCTGCATAAATAACACTTGGGCATGGCATGTGGTTTCACAATGCATCTAAAATAGCTTTGAAATCTTAAAGTTGGCACATGGAAGGCAATTGCAAGTGTGGTTTACCATCAGTTTTGATTTTTAGTGAGATTACCTTCAGGAGAAGAGCATTGCAGGTCTTCTCACTGACTGCATTGGAAATCCTCTATATCAGATAGGTATATCTTGACGCTCAACAAATATGCACAGAATTAATTAAAAAATTGTTATTAGCATGTTGGATGACACATTGATTTGCATAAGCAATGCTCAGGTGAAATGAGTTTTAATTTTCTTCAATCCAGGACAACAAATCTGGTGGAAACATAAGCTAAATCCTAGCATGCAGAGAGGATATCAGGCAAGCTGTTCAAATAAAACTAGCAACAATCGATGCTACAGGCAGAGAGATATCCATTTAACTGAGTTACCACAAGGCAACACTCAATACCACAAGGCCTCGACATTTTGAATACGTAAGAGGATCCATGTTATGCTTTGCTACCAGATCATAGTTATCCATGTTATGCTTTGCTACCAGATGCTAACAGAGATATGTTCTGCAGATCACAGGAAAAACTTGTAAAAGAAAATACTCACTCAAGAATGTGAATTACATATAAGATAAGCTAATCTGACAAGATGAGTTTTGCTGGCACAGGCACTCCATATAAGTAAACACAAACTAGAAGGCCATAGCACAGGCAAGATAAGCTAATCATTGGTACATGGAACAAAAACTGGAATTTTGGCAAACAGTGAAACACTAGTGCATATGTGGCTATTCTCAGTCGAGATGAACTAAAAAGTTGAACGCATAAGGTTATCAGGATCACAATCCAATCATATTATTTGAGTGATGCACATGAGTACCTGATATTTAATTGCATCTCCATGGTGAACGCAAAGGCTTCCTTTTTCTGCGAGGAACTGATGCAGTTGATGGCATCCTGCAAGAAAGTGAGCATATTACAATAAGTAGTTTTCATTGACAGGAAATGGCAGGCATACAGTAACATGCACATTAATAGTTTAGTTTTAGATACCTGCTACATTTTCAAGTGGCAAACAATTGAATATTAACTAAGAGATTATCTGTGTGGAAGATATACAAGTAGGCACTAAAATATATGAATGGTGCCATGACATATTTCAGTTCCTTTTTTAAATTGTCAGGGTGCCTTGCAATGTACTTCAAAGCACCAGTAGTCTATAAAAAGGAGTACTGGAACCCAACATAGAGCGTAAATGAGCATCAGAAGTTAATGTGGCTAACAAATCTGAATTATTTGCTAATCATTTGTACAAAGAATAAAAATAGAGAGCTGATTGACAAGGTTACAACATATATATAATACATGATGATAGACACAGGCAGTGAGGAAAGAGAACAGGTTGGGAGCTATCTTACTGCTTAAGTTTTTGAAAGCTGGTTGGCCAAATGCATGCAAATCCATTGAGAGAAAGGGAACCTGACAGTTGATGTAAGTCCACCATTTTGGTTCAGAGCATTTACAGGTTTAAAAGAAAAAACAAAAGAATTTCAATTCTGTCTATTGTGGCATCTCTCTGGATAATTATTAGGAACACTCCATTTCAGAATCAATGATCCTCTTTACAGGTGCACAAATAATCTCTAAATCCAATCATTTTTTGTTTTGCTGCAACTCATCATTTTTATGGTAACTACAACTGGTATGAAACAACATGGAAACATGGGAACAGGAATCATCGGGTCATAAAGTTCTAGAAGAAACATTAATCAGTCTGTACTAGAACATAGTACAGGTCCAAGCTCAAAATGGAACGAAAGAAAAGGCACTAATCAGAGAACACTACCAAAATGATTATGCACAGGGAGACAAGTAGCAGCTGATAAACTAGTTAAACTGAACCATCAGGAAGTGCTGATATACAGAACTGCCGAAGGCCATCGATCCAAGGACCTCATCACAGAAATTGAACCGACAACAAGGGCCGTGCTACAGAACCAAATCTGGACTGGGTTCAAGCTTGGAGCACTACGGCCATGGCTAAAAGGAAGTGTACTGAAGCAGAGCACCAAGATGCACGGCGCAACATTTTGTCGAGCACGTTGAGGGTGCTAGAAAATCCAGTCCAAAAAGGGAGAGAGGAAACACGGGGAGGTTGGGGAGCGGACTGTGGAGGTAGACAGGAACGGAGGCTCACATATCGCAGTGCCCGATGTCGTCGTGGGCGACCTGAACGAGTAAGTGGTTGGCGCGGCCGACGACCTTCTTCCCCATCTTGCCCACCCCGGGGCGCGCCGGGTGTGCGATCGCCTTGCTCGACAACGGCGGAGCCTGCAGCTGCTGGTACGCAGCAGCTTCAGCTTCCGATCTCTAGGCGCTCTGGGCTTTGGATCTAGCCGCTGGCCCAGGCGCCCCAGATCCAAACTCGACGCGGCTGCAACTGTCGACGGAGACCATCAAGGCAGCGACCGATGTAGAGGGACGGGCGTGCACCTCTCCGCCTACACGACCTCGGCCTCTGCCGCCCATGCTCCGCTGCTGGTACACGCCACCTCGCAGCGACGTGCAGCTGGCGATGGTAGCCCATGTGGCTGACACCAGAATGTTGGGAGCTATCTTACTGCTTAAGTTTTTGAAAGCTGGTTGGCCAAATGCATGCAAATCCATTGAGAGAAAGGGAACCTGACAGTTGATGTAAGTCCACCATTTTGGTTCAGAGCATTTACAGGTTTAAAAGAAAAAACAAAAGAATTTCAATTCTGTCTATTGTGGCATCTCTCTGGATAATTATTAGGAACACTCCATTTCAGAATCAATGATCCTCTTTACAGGTGCACAAATAATCTCTAAATCCAATCATTTTTTGTTTTGCTGCAACTCATCATTTTTATGGTAACTACAACTGGTATGAAACAACATGGAAACATGGGAACAGGAATCATCGGGTCATAAAGTTCTAGAAGAAACATTAATCAGTCTGTACTAGAACATAGTACAGGTCCAAGCTCAAAATGGAACGAAAGAAAAGGCACTAATCAGAGAACACTACCAAAATGATTATGCACAGGGAGACAAGTAGCAGCTGATAAACTAGTTAAACTGAACCATCAGGAAGTGCTGATATACAGAACTGCCGAAGGCCATCGATCCAAGGACCTCATCACAGAAATTGAACCGACAACAAGGGCCGTGCTACAGAACCAAATCTGGACTGGGTTCAAGCTTGGAGCACTACGGCCATGGCTAAAAGGAAGTGTACTGAAGCAGAGCACCAAGATGCACGGCGCAACATTTTGTCGAGCACGTTGAGGGTGCTAGAAAATCCAGTCCAAAAAGGGAGAGAGGAAACACGGGGAGGTTGGGGAGCGGACTGTGGAGGTAGACAGGAACGGAGGCTCACATATCGCAGTGCCCGATGTCGTCGTGGGCGACCTGAACGAGTAAGTGGTTGGCGCGGCCGACGACCTTCTTCCCCATCTTGCCCACCCCGGGGCGCGCCGGGTGTGCGATCGCCTTGCTCGACAACGGCGGAGCCTGCAGCTGCTGGTACGCAGCAGCTTCAGCTTCCGATCTCTAGGCGCTCTGGGCTTTGGATCTAGCCGCTGGCCCAGGCGCCCCAGATCCAAACTCGACGCGGCTGCAACTGTCGACGGAGACCATCAAGGCAGCGACCGATGTAGAGGGACGGGCGTGCACCTCTCCGCCTACACGACCTCGGCCTCTGCCGCCCATGCTCCGCTGCTGGTACACGCCACCTCGCAGCGACGTGCAGCTGGCGATGGTAGCCCATGTGGCTGCAACCCGAATCGACTCAGATTTGCGGTCACGCCGCTGCCACCCTGCTCTGGATCTGGGAGTGCAGAGAAGAGAGGGATCGGGAAAGACTTGGGAAGGAGGGTGGAGAGCCGGGGTCGAGGGGTCGGCCGGCCATGGCAAAGCTTGCCCGACGCGGTGAGGGGAGAGGAGAGAGAGTCGGGAGAGACTTGGGATGCGGCGTGGTGAGGGAAGAGAGAATCGGGGGAGGTAGGTGGGCGAGGTCTTAACCGGATTGAAACAAAAGTCCGGGTCCGGGGTTCATGTTGATAGACGCGGTTTGATGCCTGTGCAACAAAACGGGTCTCCAAATGTCTGCTAGGTACTCAGAGGCGCGGGTAGACCAAACGCGTCTGATACTGTACTACATCACAGACGTGTTTGGTTGGGGCCAAAATATTTGAGACGCGTTTTGGTATGACGGGTCTCTAAATTTTTATCACAGACATGTTTTAAAATACTCGTCTCTAATGTGGTGTCGTATGTCCATTTCTGGCATAGTGGTGAATTCTGTGTCCGGAGCGTGTCGGCGGATGCGGCGGCTGCGGCGCGTCCATGGAATAAATTCTCCCATGCTTCCTTCGCCTCGTCGGCGTCTTCTTCTCCAGCGTCGTCGTTGAGCTTGTGGAGATGAGGTCCTTGGGGGCCTCGGTACTGGAGAGCTCGTCGGCGAATCTTAGGCCCTCCAGGGTGTTGGATTCGCCGGCTGCGGGGTCCAAGGATGCGGTGGGTAGCTGGCGGCTCTGGCTTCGCGACCGGCGGCGGAGCTCACGAGCAAGCATAGGCTCCAGGAGCTTTTTTGGTTTCTTTAGATTTTTAGGGGCTTTTGTGCAATAATGGCAGTTGCCTTCTGTATCCTTCTAGGGGCTTCTTTTTGCAGGTACCTCTCACGCGTGGAGACACAAAGGGACTGCGGCGCTCCTCGTCGCGCATCGGATCTAGATGATCCTGATGATCTCTCAAAGGACGCGACTTTTATCTGCGTATAGATGTAGGTTCGGTCGTGTCGAGTGTGCCTTGTTGAGTTTTTGATCTATGTACGCACGAACAGATGCTACATTTGTACTCAGTTTTGAGAGGTTCAAAAAAAAAAGACGACGAAGTCTGTTGATCTCGCCTGCATCTTCACGCCATTGCTTGCGGCACTGCCACGGTGATGTGGATGCAATATATATCTGCACGCCAACCAACGGAGCCCAGCCTTGGTTGGTGAATGAAATGAAGCCAGTGCACGCAGAACGTCGGTGTGGGATGGGAATTTCCATTCCAAAACTGACTGCGTGACATCCTTGTCCAAGACTTAATAGGATTGATAAAAATACTCATATTAATAAGTTACAACTTCTTTTTTGAAAGCTCATTCGAAAGAACTCCGGGTTAATTAAGTGTGCTTGGTTTGGAGCAATTTCTGGATGGATGACTGACCGAAAAGTTTTTTTAGAGTCGCACGAGTGAGGACAAAGTGCGTAAAAAAAATACTTGTTTTGTTCTGTGAGAGAAGTCTTAAATTTCAAAATAGCTGTTAGGTATGCGAGCCCTACATGAAAGGGACTCTACAGTGTCTATTTGGTAACTCCGAAACCACTTTTGGCAGATTGTTCATCCTCTAGATCTTTCCATTCCCAGTGCAATAATTTTTTTCAGCAACACAATACACCAACACCCTATTCTTATGAGAGCCTCCGAATAATTAGGCCGTCTTAATTTCGTGATTCACGAAGTGGCGTGACGCGTCTCACTGATTTAATTTTTACTATAATGCAACATCCATGTCAAGTATGACAGTTCGATTGTGTTCGTTTCACGACAAAGAACAAAATCAATCGGAGCTTTTCTATGGTGCTTGGAAGGAATCCGTGGTTCCTCTATAATCAAGTATAGTCGGCCATTGATCCTAAGTAGACTTTAGGATTCTAATTCAGTGTATACAAGGGTGCTTTGGTAATTATCTCTGGGTTAACTCATCTTCCACTTCAGGTGTCCTTGAAACGGATAAGCACATCGCAGGTTGACGGTTACAGTGTCGCCCTCACGGCCTCGCCGAGACGATCCCATGCGCATCGAATCCACCTTCCTCTGCACTCGCCGGTGACGCCTCATCCGACTGCCCGAGCGCTAACCCGTGCGACAAGCACCAGTAGTTGGTCGTCCAGCCGCGACAACGTCGCTCAAGGTTGTCCGCGGTCCTTCCACGCATGAACATCACGTTGGTGCAGGGTGTTATCCAAGCCATTGTTGTAATCAGAAGATCACACTTTTACCGTAGCAAATAATCCAAATAGTTTTAACTCAGATTCAAAACACTTTCAATACATAGCAAGCCATCAGAAGTAGATGGCAGCACGGGGATATGAAAAGGGTCTTTACCTAGCAGTTAAGGCACATGAGTAGCATCTTCTAAGGTCTGGGTTCGACTCTCTGTGGGTTTTGTGCTTTCAGCGGTAGGTGACGTGGCCGTCGACAGCGAGGCGCCAGTGGTGACTTCGTCAATCTCTGGATTTGTCGGCTCAGTCTTCAAGATGCTCATAAGGATAGTGTTTGCGTATGTGCGTTCATAGAGGTGAGTGTGTGTGCGTTGTGAGTGTCTGAGTTGTACTGTGTCAGTGGTGTCTGTGTTCATGCAGAGCTGAGTAATTTTCTAATGCTTTTAAAGTTGGGTTCTAATCACTGTCCAGCTACCTATGCCTTATCTTTAAAAACGGCTGGGCATATCAGTTATCGATTGGTTACTTGGCTATTAATTTCATCATCATAGCATTTTTCTGTATTAAATCAGGTATTACTATTTTTATCTTATCTCACCTGAACTTTTTTAAAAGTAATTGTGGCTCCCCGCTTGTGGTCTTCTTTGTACTTTTTTTCTATTAATGTTATTGTTTATGTGTGCTTAATTCCATTTCCTGTTACAAAATTGAACTTTCACAGATTGAACCGAGGTCATCAATGATACCTTTTCCACTTTGTCTGTTGGCAGTTTTCAGCTGATGTTGCTCCCAAGGGCTTAGATTTTTATGACTACTCCATCCATCATAATCATTTTTGAGACAGATGCATATGCTACTCGAAACTGGCCATTGAGTTGATTTTCATTTTTTTCTCAACTCTTTGTTGCTGTTGTGATATATCCTCACACCGTGATGCTAGCACATAGAGATAAATTGAGCTTCTTATATGAATGAATATTGGATTAATGTTACATATGACAGTGTCTTTCGTAGTTTATTCTTACTATGAATGTTAAATATTTGATTATTTCACTCTTTTGTTAAATCTATAACTTTTTTTTAATATAGATCTGTATTAGCTATAAAGACTAAAAAAATTAAAATTCTAAAACAAAAGAATATTTCCTATAGGAATCAAGAAATAATTCACAGATATAACTTTTCGGTTTAATTTTTTAGAGCATGTGCAGATTTTGATGCTATACCTATAACTTTCATCATCTTTAGACTAGACAACAACAGTAGTAGATACTAGATGTGGGCACCAGTGTGGTCAGTGATGAGAAAAAAGAAGTCATTTTATGCAATGATTTTATTTTGAACTTTCCATTCCCACTGAAATGTTGCTGCACCAAATAAATGTTTGCCTCTAGATGATTTATTAACCATTATTTCTTCTAATATCTTATTTCTCATTGTGTCCCCTTTGGAATCTTAACAATAAACTTGTATTACTCTTCACATGTTATCATTGTTTGAAATTTACCTATCAATAAATAACATGGTTTATCTTCATGGCGAGTCTTTGGGATATTAGGATACCATCTTCATGTTTCATCTTCACAATAAATCATGTTTATCATGGTTCATATGGAATGAGACGATCAACATCATGCTTATATGAAGACAGACTCTGACATTTTGCTTTGTTTTCCTCAACTTTCACATGCTGAGGTAAATGTCGGTTCACAAGACAAATATGTTGTTGCAAATTATTATATCGATTTTTCATTACCACGTACATGTAAAATTGTATTATTGAATCAGTACATTTATATGGTCTTTTAGGATGGTTTATAAACAACTCACTATGGTGCCCTTCACCTTTTATATTTCCAAGATTTCATCATCGATTAAGCTCCAAAAGACGCATGGCAAACGCCGCGTGAGATTCTAGTAACAAGTGACGGAAATATCCGTTCCAGCCTGTAATACTTACAAAAGACTAAAAACAAAACGCTTTTTTCATGCACTGTGGTCCGGCGCGTGATCGACCAGAGTGTTCTGGAACGCCCCTGCCTGGTGTCTAGAAACCACGACGTCATTCCCCATCGCTCGGGACCCCCACTTCGTATCTCCACCACTCCCTGTATATAAACACACACGATACCCACCACCAAACCAAAATCCAGCGTCTCACTGTTGCACTCGTCGCGTCCTCTTCAGCCCAGCCCAGCCAAGAAAAATCCCATTTCTCAGAGTTTCTGCTCCGCTCATCTCGCGCAAGATGCAGCAACCCGTGGTCTCTAACCTGCACCCTGTCGCCGCATCCCCTGCCCCTCGCGCGAGCTGGCTCGCACGGACCAGCTCGCCC
>LAPY01000041.1:74953-86530 GCA_000970635.1 Eragrostis tef
CCTTGTGTATTGTGTGTCTTGGAAGGAGGGGGGTACTCCTCCTTATATAATCTTTGAAGGTCGGTTCCTGGAGGCAGTTCCGCAGGTCGGTGACATTTAATGCAGGGGGAACTAACCTCCAGAGGTTGGTATCAAACCGTCATAGAAAGATGGGCCCAGGGGGCCACCTTGCCAGGTCGGCCGACCTGACCAGGGGGGTCGGCCGACCTGTGCCTGGCCCCTCCTGGGCTGGGCTTTGGCAGGTGGCTTCCCCTATGGGTCTTGGTCTCTGATCCAGGTGCACTTGGCCTTGGTTGTGTCAGACTTAGTGAATTTTGGCCTTTTGTCTTGAAGTTGCATTCCCGCGGCGAACGTCGTTTTGTAGAAGTGTTGTTTCATCGCCTTGGGGCATGATTTCACCTGGATTTCTCCCTTATTCCACCTGCACACTAAAATCTAGAGGTACATGTGAAAATAGGTTATTTCTAAATAAAATGCGTGTAAGAAATATCCAGTCCTTCTCATTTATTGAGCTAATTGACGGTCGAAATTGGTCCGTAATGACCGTCAACACTTACAACCTGCGTAATTGTTTTATTAGCTAAGTACTTCCTACGAAGCAAGGTTTGCCATAATCCCTCTTCGTTTATCAACTTGAATAACCATTTACTTAACAGACATTGGTTTTGTATGTCTATATTCTGTATTCCTAGTCCCCCATGGTCTTTTGGTTGGCAAAGTATACTCCATTTTGCCAACCTGTATTTCTTTTTATGGCCTTCACTCTGCCAAAAAAAACGTGACCTATAATACTCCAATTTCTCTAAGATTCCTCTGGGTACCTCAAAGAAAGAGAGCATAAACATGTCAAGACTAGTTAACACAGAGTTAATAAGAACTAGTCTTCCTCCTACTGAAAAATGTTTGCCTTTCCAACCGCTCAACTTCTTATCAAATTGTTGTTCAATTATTTTCCAATCCCTATTACTTAGTTTTCTATAATGCATTGGTATGCTGAGGTATTTGAATGGGTAGCTACCGGAATGGCACCCAAACAATTCTGAGTATTGTCCCTCGCAATCTTTGGCCTCCCCAAAGCAAAAAATCTCGCTCTTATGAAAATTTATCTTAAAACCTAAGAGCTGTTCGAAAGCACTTAAAAGTAGCTTTAGATTTCTAGCCCTCTCAAGGTCATGATCCATAAAGATTATCGTGTCATCTGCATATTGCAGGATGGATAAACCATCGTCTATGAGGTGTGGTATCACGCCTTTGCCCCTCTCTTTTTGATCTATTGATGAGGATACCTAGCATGTCCACAATTATGTTAAAGAGGATTGGTGACAGCGGGTCACCTTTTCTTAGGCCTTTCTTTGTTTGGAAATTCTGCCTCACCTGATCATTTATCTTAATTCCTACATGACCCCCTTTCATGAAAGCATCAATCCAGTGCCACCATTTAGATGAAAAACCTTTCATTTCTAAGGTTTGTTTCACAAAAGACCACTTGACCTTATCGTAGGCCTTTTCGAAGTCGATCTTAAAGACAACTCCGCTTTGTTTCTTTTTATGCATTTCATGAATAGTTTCATGAAGGATCACAACACCTTCCATAATGTTACGACCCGGCAAGAAAGCCGTTTGTGTGGGGCTAATCACCTTTTGCGCAACACTTGTTATTCTGTTTGTGGCTACCTTTTTTAAAACACTTTGAAGCTAACATTTAGCAAACATATAAAATAATTGTTCCAAAGTTTAGACTATAGAGAGGAAGATGTCCAGCATGAAGATCATAAAAGAGTACCATGAGATCGTCTTTTATTAAGCCCCAGAACGCTTGATAGAATTTAGCTGGGAAACCATCAGGTCCCGGGGCTTTATTATGCTCCATTTGGAATATTGCCGCTCGAACTTCCTCCTCTGTGAATTGTTCAGTCAAGAATTGATTTTTCATTTCAGTTACTTGAGGTATATCATCCGTACGAGTCGCGTCCATAAGGAATGAGTTTTCCTCTGGAGGACCAAAAAGACCTTTATAATAAGTGGTAATATGCTTCTTCAGCTCCTCGTCACCACTTATCACATGATCTCCCTCTTGCAACTTATATATTCTTGTTTTCCTATGTTTACCATTAGCCACGAGTTGAAAATACTTCGTATTGGAATCCCCTTCCAATAAATCCTTTGTGGCATGTTGATACCATTTTACTTCCTCCTCCCGTAATAGGCGAGCTAGTCTAGTATTCAAGCATTGCTTTATGTCAACTTCCTGAGGGGTTAGCATAGAGGACTCTGTGTTTTTATCAAGGACGTCCAACTTATCGAGTAGGTCTTTCTTTTCCTTTTTATATTTCCCACTCGTATTCTTAGCCCAGCCCCGAAGGTATTTGTGAAGCATCCTAATTTTGGATTGCCACCTTTCCATGGGTGTGGACCCCTCATGAACATTATTCCATATGTCTTTTACCATATCAACAAATCCATCTCTAAGTAACCAACCCAACTTAAATTTGAATAAGGGTTGTACCAGAGTAGATGATTCCCCAGTATTTAGCAGCAATGGTGTGTGATCCGAGATTTCTCTCGAAAGGGCCATTACTGTTGACATAGGAAATTTTTGCTCCCACTCTGTTGACATTAAAACACGATCCAACTTCTCATATGTTGGCTACACATGTTTACTAACTCCGCCAAAAACTGTTCTTTAAAATTTACTTGTTCCGGTCCATATACTACCACTAAAGCCCCTTCATCAATTGCATAAATGGAACTTAACATAGTAATCCCCTTCATCAATTGCACCAATGTCAAAGACATTAAGGTCGATACCTAAAAGGATTCCCCCAGATCGTCCTTTAGGTTCTTTTATATGCCATAAAAAATCTCGTCCAACACACAAATTCTTTAGAAAAGGTGAAGTGAAACTTCGCCTCCCTGTTTCAGATATAGCTATAAAGCTAAGATTTTGTTCTTTCGTTAAATCAGAAATATAACGATGTTTCTTTGGGTCTTTAAACCCAACTAAATTCCAGAACACCCCTTTCATTGTTACTTTTTTATTTGTTTTCCTTTACTCTTTGTAGCAGACTGTTTTTTTGGGACCAGTACGGCATCGTAGCCACTGGTCCCATCCATAACGTCGTCCATTATGTCAGTGACACAAATGGCTGAGTATAAATTTGTCTACTTCTTCCTCTTCTAACATTTCTTTCTCTTCCTTTTCTAACACACACATTTTCTTATCTACCTATCTACCCTCCTGTAAACGTATGATTTCCACATTTTTCAAGTTATCAATAGATTCTAAAATGCTAGCAGAGTCATGTCCTAGACAAATGCCAATACTATTGCAACTAGAAACTATTTTCAACTCAGAAAAATGGAGAAAGGAAGGGGGGTGTTCATGTTCACCTTCATTGCACGCAGACTTGATTTTCCCCGCTCGTTCGAGGGACACCTCATCAATACTAGCGTTGCGCCTCTTGCTGTGACGTGAGCCTGTATGGCTGGGCGAAGCATCGGGGATTGCCGCCAATTCATCAGCCGTTGGACGCTCACCATCATCCTCTGATTCCGACAGCACAACATCACACTCACGTGCAAAGTCAATGTCCTCCAGCTGCTGGTTGAGTGCATTGTTGTTTTGCACCTCCAAGCCATCTACTTGATTAACCACCGACTGGTCCTCCTCAACCTTGTCGCTGGCTGCAGCCTGGGACGCCATCATGTCCGTGCCAATCTCCATGGAATCTGACAGGGGTGTCGCGACATCAGCAGCAGGCGGGGGCGTCATCTCCTCCATGGGTTGCTGCTGTTCTATGGCACATGGTACATGTGTTGCCGAGCCAATACCAAGCCTTGGAAGCATGATACGCACCACCTGACGAGTAGGAGCAGAAGACCGGCCAGCAGGTTGCATCTGGGGGCCGTTCGCCCCTGCATTACCATTTGATAGAGCAGCCCCATTCCCATGTTGTGTGCCTCCACTATTTCCCGTGCCATCATTTTCATTAGCTCCATGGTCACCATGGCCATTGTTATCTTGTCCATAGGGATCGGATTATTCTCATCAATGGCGACCTCCACACGGAATAGCAGTCCAAATAAATAATCCTCAATAACCACATCAACGAATTGAGGGATTTCATTTGGATCCAGCACCTGTACTTGCATACGGCAAATATCATGCAACCTTGTAAATCTCATATCCACAGATCTGGTGATGCCAAAAATAGAACCAATTGCCCATATAATCATATAGTCTCTCAGTTCTTTTGGAAGACCCACAAACTGAATCCAAACTTTTGGCAAAATATATTTCACCTCATTTGGGCATTTGGGATATGGCGTTCCTCAATCTGGAGCTTAGCATTTTGTATTTTTGTTTGTACAACACCCCACTCTATCATCCTCTGTAGTTCCGCACGAGACGGGAATAGGGTCTTATAAGTATTATTACCAAGAGCCTCTACATTCCATCTCCATTTCCCAGGAATAAGCCTCTCAAGCTCCGCAATCACTTGTGGCACGGTAAGGACACCATTAGTAATTCTAATTTGGGAGATTGAGGAAAGTAGCTGCTCGATTATATGCTTTCAGGAAACGAAAAGAGAGGACTGGGATGGGATGTTCATCAGAAAATTTATGCCAAGGCGTTTCGGCAAATACAGTTTGTTCCCTCTCAAGGGGCCTCAGGTGGTATTCTAGTAGCTTGGAACAGCTCTTTCTTTTCGGCAGCAACTGTTGAGAAGCGCAATTTTGCTCTCAAAATGGAATTCACATCCACCCATGACAACTCATCTTGGACCCTGATCACAGTATATGGACCCTGCAATGGGCCAGAAAGAACGGAATTTGTAACCTAGTTGCAGAGCATTGTAATACCAGAGAATGATGACTGGCTTCTTATGAGTGACTTTAACTTCCATAGATCTGTGGAGAATAGGAATAGGCCAGGGGCAAATATCTCAGATATAAATCTTTTCAACAGCATCATCAGCCAACTAGGCCTCATTGAACTGCCAATTAACGGGAGGGCTTTTACATGGAGCAACATGCAAGATGAGCCACTACTGGAACAGCTTGATTGGTTCTTTACTTCCACAAATTGGACAACTAAATACCCAAGCACACTTGTACAATCTCTGGCCAGAACAACCTCAGATCATGTTCCATGCAAAATTGAGATTGGGACCAACATCCCAAAAGCAAGGATCTTTAGATTTGAAAATTTTTGGACAAAAATACCAGGATTTACTGAGAAGGTGCAAGATATTTGGAACCAGCCTTGTTTCAAGCCAGATAGTGCAGCTACAGTCAATGCAAAACTTAAAACAGCCAGGAAGGAGCTCAGAGAATGGGGCAAGAGATACTCAAATCTGATTGTTCTAATTGAAAACTGCAACAAAGTCATCCTCTTTCTTGATCAGCTAGAAGAAGGCAGAGCTCTCTATCTCACTGAAAGGAACTTCAGAAAAATTATCAAACAACACCAGGGTCAGCTTCTACACTACAAGCAGCTCTATTGGAGGAAAAGATACAAGAAGGACTGCATCTTATATGGAGATGAAAACACGAAGTTTTTCCATGCAATGGCTACGGAATCATTTAGGAGGAATACAATCGCCAGTCTGGTGGCAAATGATGGTAGGCTGGTTACCAACCATGAAGAGAAGGCAGCAATTATCTGGAATTCTTTCAAGCACAGAATGGGAGTGACATCAAGCCCACAAATGTTGTTTGATCTCAATCAACTTGTTCACAGAAACCAGGATATAGAGGAACTGGCAGCCAACCTGGTAGTTCCCTTTACCCATGAAGAGATTGATGAAATAATCAAAAGTATGCCAAATGAAAAATCTCCAGGTCCGGATGGCTTTAATGCCCTTTTCTTCAAGAAGTGCTGGAATACAATCAAAGATGATATATATATAATGTGCACCGATTTCTACAACCACCAGATTGACATCCAAAGCATTAGTGAGTGCTTCATCACACTGGTCCCTAAGTGTTTGTCACCAGAGACCATCAATGACTTTAGGCCAATTTCACTACTCAACACCAGTCTCAAGATCATCACCAAGATCCTAGCTAACAGGCTACAAAGGATAATTCTCAAGTTAATCCATATAAATCAGTATGGATTCATCAGGACCAAAACAATCCAGGATGGGTTAGCATGGACACTAGAGTACATTCACCAGTGCCACCAATCCAAGAAGGAAATCATTATCCTCAAACTTGATTTTGAGAAAGCATTTGATGTCATAGAACATGACACCATAATTCAAATGATGGAAGCCATGGGACTGCCAAACAAATGGAATTCTTGGGTGAAACAAATCCTGTCCTCAGGTACATCTGCAGTACTCTTAAATGGTATTCCTGGAAAAAATTCAAATGTAGAAGAGGATCAGGCAGGGTGAACCCCTCTCCCCATTACTCTTTATTATAGCAGCTGACTCGCTACAATGTATAGTCAATAAAGCATACGGGGGAGGGCATTTTCAATCACCAATCCCTCAGGATGCTGCAGTGGATTTTCCCATAATCCAATACGCAGATGACACCCTTCCCATCATGCAAGCTGATGCCAGACAACTCTTCTGTCTGAAAAGCCTATTACATTCCCTAGAACTCTCCACTGGCCTCAAAGTCAACTACAACAAATCATGCATCCTTCCCATAAATGTTACACCTGAAAAAATGGAGCAGTTGGCAGGCACTTTTGGATGCCAAGTGGGAAAATTGCCCTTCACCTACCTGGGACTCCCAGTTGGAACACTCAAGCCAACCATTGCAGACTCTGCTCCAATGGTTGAAAGAGTACAAAGAAGCTTAAGTGCTTCCACAAGATTTTTAAACTATGGGGGCAGAGTACAATACATCAAGTTAGTTATGACTGCCAAAGTAACATACTTCATGTGCATCATCAAAATCCCAAGGGGATCAATTGAGGAGATATACAAGGCAATGAAGGATTGTTTATGGAGAGGCAATGATATTAACAGAAAGGGAGGCAATCTTGCAGCATGGAAGACAGTATCAAAGCCTAAGGAAAAAGGTGGACTGGGCATAAAGAACCTGAGGATCCAAAATGATGCCCTCCTACTCAAGCACCTTCATAACTTCTACACTAAGAAGGATGTGCCATGTGTAAAACTCATTTGGAACAGGTATTACCACAACAGAGTTCCCCACGCAGCCAGAGAAATGGGATCCTTTTGGTGGAAGGACATCCTAAGACTAAAGAACATATACATGGAAATCACCACTTGGCAGGTTGGAATAGGAGATACAGTGCTCTTCTGGACAGATCAGTGGCAAGGACAGAGAAGGGATACATCATACTCCAACCTCTTTCAGTTTGTCAAAAACCAGAACTTATCGGTTAAGGAGATTATGGAAACTGAAGAACTGTCTTCTCTCTTCCAGCTGCCATTAAATAACAATGCTTACCAGGAATTACTAGCTCTGAAGGAAGAATTCGAAGCTTTTGAGTACAACCCAGCAATAAAAGATGAAAGGAAATTCCGATGGGGATCATCAGTATATTCATCTCAGAAATACTATGATTACACTTTCCGGGATCAAGACTGTCCTATGCCACTTAAATGCGTATGGCAAACCCAATGTACACCTAAAATCAAAGTTTTTGCTTGGCTGCTAGGTGTAGACAGGCTCAACACCAGGAATATGCTCAGGAGGAGGAACTTCCATGTTGAGCCAAACTACAACTGTGTTCTGTGCAGAGGAAATATTGAGGAAACCAGATGTCACCTCTTCTTTGGTTGTCCTTTCAGCCACAATTGCTGGAACAAGCTCATGATCATATGGCCACCATCTCTTTCACTGTTTGATATGATCATGGTCACTCGCAATCAGTTCCAAGGGCCGAAATTCATGGAAGTAACACTTATTGCTGCTTGGGCAATCTGGAAGATCAGAAATGCTAAAATTTTCGATGGCATAAACCCAACCTTTGGAGCTTGGTGGCAGCTCTTTAGAGAAACACATGACGTTACATTCCATCAGATTTTCAAATCAGGACAGACAGGATATGCTAGATTGGCTTGATAGCTTGTAAAATCCTTCTGGGACGGTGCTCCCTCGCCTCTGCTGGGCCTGTTTGGCTATCTGTTTCTCTTTTCTTTTTCTTCTGTCAGCTTAGCCTAGTTGGTTTGTTTTGTTTTCTTGGTTAGTCGTTGAACTTGTTGGACTACTCTTTTTATGTTAATGAAAATCTTGTGGGGATCTCCCCCACAGTTTCCTTTCAAAAAAAAATCTGGGCATTCCTTGAGTCATTTCCCAGCTGCTGCGTCACATTGTTAGGAATGAGATAAAATCCGAGGCCCTAAACAGCATAACCACATGGAATTGCTGAGGGCTTCTCAGCTCGGTATTTTGGACAGCGAATTGTGGCGTGATCAACACAATCGCAAATATCACAATATTTGTCTTCATGGCACTCCTTAATGGTGTGATCTTTAACGAAACAACGGTAGCAGTACGGCGGTTTGCCACTGCTATCCTTGTTCGCAGCTTGTTCAGAAGATTCAGGGGTCTCATTATTTGCCGAAGCCTTAGATAAAGACTTGATGGGCACCAGTTTGGTAGTCTCTGTACCATCTTTCTTTGGAGGAATCGGCACTTGGGAAAGAGGAGCCGTGTCCATACCTTGGAGAGCCAAAAGCGCCTACTGCAACAGAGATGCCGCATGAGCCGGCAAATTGAGTGTGACATCACCACTAGCCGCACCAGCCAGGTCGTTCCCACGAGTAGCAGCCTGACCTGCTGCCAACGCCTGCTGAAGCAAGGCAGGCTTTTAATAGCCGGATTTTCAGAGAGGTTCTTATTGTTGCTTGTGGACCGTTTGGTGCCATCGAAATAGCATCATTTTTTATCACAAGACGAAATCGCTAGCTCGCTGGAAGGTGGAGTTCAGGCAAGAGTTTGGGCTGGTCTCTTTGAGAGCCAAGCCTGCGGTTAAAATCTTGTTGGATAATTGGTTATGTAATTTCTTTTATCTTTTTTCAGTTAGGGTTTTTTTTGGGCCTACGGCCTTGTACCATGTACATAAACTTAACAAAAATTTATAAAAATTAGTAGGGGGCTCCCCTGCTGTTCTGTCAAAAAAAAAAGTTTAGGCTATTGAGGAGCACCATGGGAGGAGAAGCAGCAGCAGCAGAAGACCCCGGGGGCTGAATTGGCCATACCTGGGTTGGTCCAAGCAAGTTTGCCACCATGTCATCCCAATCGTCAGACTAACGCCGCGAAGGCTGATGAGTGGGCACCAGTGCTGACACGAAATTGATGACAGTTGAATCAATTGCGTGCAGGGAGATGAGAGACATCGCCAAAAATAATGAGAGCGTGTTGTACCTGAGAAGAATTGTAGTAAAAAAACTGAGAAATGGTGGAAAGAAAACATGGGGAAAAAGAAATGTAGCAAATCTGTTTAGAAATATTAATGGCAAAATTCAAGTGATGTCTAAAAATAAAAAGATAGTAAACTCTCATGGTTATTGTTCACACCAAATGTGTCTTGTGAGAATACGGTATATTGAATTTAAGTGATATCACAAGTCGATACTTACAGGCAGAAATCTGGACTTTGAGGGGGCAATGGATGACATGTTCTCAAGCCTTCGCGATTCCTAACTTCTAGGAGGGCCGCAAGTCGGTACTTAGGGCGTGTTTGTTTGGTGCCTGGCGGGCAGATGCCTTAGTCAAGCGTGCATCGCAGCCCCAGGCGTCCAAAATCAGACGCCTGACGGCCACGCCTGCAGGCAAATTCTAGAGGGCATCAACCATACAGGACCTTACTGGCAGAAATCTGGACTTTGAGGGGGCAATGGATGACCTATTCTCAAGCCTTCGCAATTTGTTACAGGGTGGGCGCCTGTTGGTTGGCAGTTAGTTATTCTACAAGGGTCCGGATGCAAATGTAGCTAGGGAGAATCTGGCAGTTAGTTTTTCTTCGTTTAGGGACTAAAATTTTAGCCCTTATTACATCAAAGAGAATTTTGTCATTTAAAAGTATTAAATAAAGTTTAATTACAAAATCTTTTTATAAATGGAGGCTAATTTCCGAGACGAATCTAACGAGCCTAATTAAGCTATGTTTCGCTATAGTGATGCTACAGTAACCATCTTTTAATTATGGCTTAATTACTCTTATTAGATTCGTCTCGTAAATTAGCACAGACTTCTGTAATTAGTTCTGTAATTAGACTTTAATTAGTAATCTTAAATGGCAAGATTCTAAATGACTAAAATTTTGGCAAAAGAAACGAACACGCGTATGTAGTATCCTAGTTCACGTTTTAAAGATGGCGCAGAGTGGCTCTTTTTCGATATGAAATGTTATTTACCAGTAGGACCTCAAGGGGTCGCAATTCCTTTGCTGCAGAGATGCTCATTAAAAAAATATTTCCTATTAGTTAATCTGTCGGACCTAGGGGATATACGTCTTTGTCATCCATGATGTGAGGTCTAACAGCTCCTTTAATATAAAGGTTTTCCATTGCTTGATCCATCATATTCCTTAAAAAGATGTGTACATTTGAAGCGTTGAAACACAGACATCAAATGATATGATGATAATGACCACGCATCTGTTGAAATTTGGCTGCCAGGGCTCGGTTAATATAGTTCTGAACGTAAAGTTAATAAGTGTTTCGCTTTCAGTTAACTAAAAAAACAGAGTTACAGAAAGTGATCGAATCTTGCAGGGAAGAAAACTTGGGAATGCGAAAAGGGTAGAGTAGGTTGATGTCCTATTGTTCAAAAAGAA
This sequence comes from Eragrostis tef, assembly GCA_000970635.1. NCBI lineage: Eukaryota > Viridiplantae > Streptophyta > Magnoliopsida > Poales > Poaceae > Eragrostis > Eragrostis tef. The sequence continues at coordinate 85,728 of LAPY01000041.1, forward strand.
AGCAATACTATACAACACAGCAACCAGGAGTTCTACAGGCCACCAAACATTGGGGATCCTGACGCTACGTCAAACCAAGAAGAAAATTTCCCAACGAGGCAGAAATTAAGGTCGGTTGACTTGGCATTCAAAAGGAACAACAAACAAAAAAGTTGAATTTATCTAGTTTGTGCAGACCAAGAACAGTGCATTTCCAGAAGAAAATCAGACAAATATCAAAAGGCGTAGCAGCACAAGAACATTGCGAAATCATGAGGTGAGCATTAAGGCATATCGATCTGCTCCCCCTCTGCAATTTCATTAGCAGAATCACCAGGAACTGAAGAAGAATCCACTTCTCCACTTTATTCACAAATGAGGAATCCATGTTTGAATCCACAATCAGATCAACAGTCACCATATACACAAGGACACAACGAAACAGAGCAGTAATATATACACATCACCAGAGTTTTGGGAGAGACACGACCAATGCATACCCAGAGGAAATGGATCGGATAACCCATCAATCCGGCACGTCTTTATTTGCAATTTGGCGTTGCCAAATCGGAGAGATCGGATCGGATCAGATCAGATCTCCTCCACCACGATCCAGTCCTCCTCGCCATCGGAGTACTCCAGCGCGATCGTGATGCCGACCATGCAGAATCCAAGATCTTCCTCCTCCAGATCAGCATCTTCCTTGCCATCATCGCCTACCTGCTCCTGCTCTTCAATTGCGTCAGTATCTTCTATGCCTATGTCAGTGGGACGCGCCAGGTCAGCTTCTTCGCCGGCGGCTCTTGGCGCGGCGACGCGGGCAG
>LAPY01000041.1:111196-123161 GCA_000970635.1 Eragrostis tef
CACGGGCATCAGGGAGGTTTCTAGTCCACCTGGCAACAGGGGATGAAATCACGACTTGTGGGTAAAGTGGCGCGACCTCTGCAGAGAAGTAAAACTGTCATGACAGCCGTGCTCACGGTCAAGAGCGGCCTGGAACCCTCACATGATTAGATGGATGGTTGGAAGATGGAGAAGGTTGATGGTCTGGATGGCTTTATGGATGGTTCATGGTTGGTTGGTTTGGTGTGGGCGGTTAGTGTTGGAACCTATGGGTTGGGTGGTTCAGCCTCACACTTAGTAAATAAATAGGTTGCATTTTAAAGTTGTGAAATAAAAACGTGCTTTCTGCAATAAACCCTATAGCCTTCCTTGTCTTGCCTTCATGTCATCTGTTTCCCCCACTTGCTGAGTACTCTATGTACTCACGGCTATCCCCCCACCATATCATTCAGCTACAGGGGAAGAAGGGAAGTATCCTCAGGACGATGGAGCGGAGTACTAGGCGTGCGGTTCACCGGTTGATTGCCTGTGGAGTCTTGGGCGCCTTCGCTATCTATTTACCTTCCGCTGCAATGATTGTAATTTTCTCTTAGACCCAACGGTCCTTTTGTAATAACGATACTTGTAATAATTCGGATATGGATGTACTTTGTTTACTATTTATGAAGTCACTGCTTGTGTGGAACTTGATCCTGGCACACAAGCGGGAATCTGTTTTGCCTTTACAAAACAGGTGTGACATAAACCTCTTTGCTTCTCTTGAACTGGGCCACAAAAGCCGAGGAGCGAAATGCTCATCCACCCATCTTGCCCCATCGTCCCTTGGATACACACATTTGAGATGAAGAGATCAGAATGCCACTAATGTAATAGACCTACCTCCGCCATGGATGTGAGGAGGAAGAGATGACGACCTCATCAGCGTCGACTGCACGTTGCTTTTACAGATGTGTATTAGTTTAAACATATGTGAGTCTTTTCTTCTATTAAACTATGCATTATTTTTTTTCATATAGAGTATGACATGTACTCACTCTTAGTTATTTTCTCCACAATTATAAAATAATGTCGAGAGAGTCAAGATTGTCTGTTTAAAGATGATATTAAAGACTAAACTTGTAGAGCCTCCGGTTGACAGCCGGTGTTAGTGGAGATTGCTGCTAGTGTTTGTTTTCTTCTAATATTTATTGGCATTAATTATTGTAATAATGATATGATGTAATTATAACAATGATTATATTCCTGCTTATTTTACTTTGTCTTTATGTGAAATTTGATTCTTGGTACATACTACTCCCTCCATTCTTTTTTATAAGACACCATTGACTATTTTCGTTACTTTGACCATTTATCTTATCTATAAATATTTGTGTAAATAGCTAAGTGTATAAGTTACCTTTAAAGCGCTTTTGATGATGAATCCAATGATATTCATTTGACATTCAAAAAGTAACTATTTAAATCTATATTGTTGAGAACCTTTACAGTGCACCTAGATCGTTGTGAGCCATCCATTTTCTTTAATCCAACAATTCAAATGCACTCTATACCACTTTAAAGTCCCTCAAGTAGTATGGTGATATTTTAAAGTGGTATAAGCAGTATAGGGGTAATGATGGAAAAAAAGTAATGGCACCTCATTAATTTAGTAGATCTAATTGGACAATTATTCAGTTTTATTTTCGATCCATCGTCTGATTCGTCATGTATGTGTTCGTTTATTCTTCATCTTCTTTGCGGCGCTCCCGGCCGCGACTCCGTCTGCAGCACGGCGGCTGGCGGCGGGGGGGGGCCGAATGAATCGGCGGCATGGATGCTCACAACCGTCCAGCCACGAATAGGTCGGCAGCATGGCTGCTCACGCAGCGCAGCCGCGAATCGCTCGACGGCTGGGTGGCTCCCGACGACAGAGCCTCAAATTCATCGGTGGCTCAATTGGATTACAAAATTTACTTATCTTTGCTGCCATCGTCGTGGCTCAACGCTTTGCATTTCTGTCATTGTCATAAGGGCCCAAGATAGACTGCTGGGATGTAAACCTTTCAGATGATTATCTACCTTAATGAAAAGTTCATAGCACCAGCCGTTTTAATTCCACAAAGGATGTACTATATTCATTCGAGACTTCACTCTATGGCTAGTATATACATTGTGCTCAGTTGCAGATTGCTTCTTGTCTTGATCACTAGTTCAAAATCTGCACAACGTGACACGGGATGTGCATTTGAAACTGGAGCCATCGTGGACTCAGATGAACGAAGAGCAATTTACTCTCTCGAACAAACGCACACAGCTTTTGCCTCACGGTTCTGCCGGGGAAGGCGCCACATCGCCGATGGATTGCTTGCGATCCGGCCACCACACGCTACTTTGGCCAGTCGGCAACCTCGTAGGAACACCACGACAGGTAATCGTCGCGGCCACGGCCTGGCAGGTAATCAGAGGACACATAAGTAACTTCTTGGGTCGTGCAATGGCGGCGCCGGCGCTGGCGAGGCCGCCGGGATCCAGATAGATGCGCTCAACGAACTCGTCGATTGGGCGTTGGCGCCCCCTGTGCGTGAGGAACCTTATTAAAAATGGATCCACGTTACTAAGGGCAAGTATACGGGGATCCATCAGGAGACACCCAGGCAAGGTCGTCGGCCGCTTGTCGGTATTTCAGTTTAACTATTTGGATTCTCATTCTATTGTTAATTAGAATGACAAGTACGTTAATACCCACACGAATGAACGGTCAGATTATACTTATACCACTCCTTATTCTAATTAGTATAGTGCACCGTAAAGGTTCTCAAAAAAGAACGAGGAGAGTATATAGAAGATGAGCATGCCACTTTAACTTTAAAACCAGGTGTGACGGTACTTCCCTGGCTCAGTGGTAATGGAGCAGGCTGGATTCAAACATACCACTAATATTTTTACTCTTACTGTGCACGGAAACTCTGCCAATCAGGTTGTGCCACCTCACATGTGGCTCCCGCTGATGAACTGGGTAACACTCCTTAAGATGGAAGAGCAAGAGCGAAAGCTAAGGTTGAGCGCAATTTGGTAGCTCCGCATGAAGCCTGGTGGGCACTGTGTGCACACTGCAGGAGTTAGGATGGGGAGGCACCAGGGAATGAAGTGGCTCCACATACACCTGAGCTTCGGTAGGTGAATTCCTTCGCATGGCTGCCTCCTCACCGGCTGCGCCTTTTTTTAGATGATGCACCGGCTGAGCCTGTGGCCACGTGTGCCTTGGATAAACTTGGTCGCGTCTTCTCGTAATTATTTCATTCTCCCAGTCATCGTCGCCCTTGGCTCCTAGCCGCCGGCTAGCCATCCATTCTTCTCAGCCGTAGAAGGGTATGCCTTCACTGGCACCAGAGTTGTTGAACACAAAGGATTGTTGGACAATCACAAGAATGCGGACACATGATTGGTTGGTGACGAACGCTGTTCTTTCTTTGCATATATAATAGCATTAAGAGCTTACATGCATTAAGAGAGAAGTAAGAAGTTGTCCACAAGAGTAACAAGAGTATCCAGCCTTGGCGGGTCCACGACCAGCAAAGAAACTAAAAACCAGAACAGCCTAAAAAAACAGAACAAACAGAAGCCAAATAGCTAGCCCAAGATTACAAGCGGAAATGAAAAAGCACAATAAAGAGACTCAAGGACCCTGATTTAAGACTAGGCAGCCCCCGGTTGTTGTTCTGCTCCGACTGCATCATGTGCCCCCTTTCTGTGAGCCCAAGTTGTAGTAGTCAATCTCCTCTTTTGCAAGATAAGCTACCCGCAGCTGGTTCATACTTCGCCTTTGAAAATTCTTCCTATTTCTTTTCTTCCACATATTCCACCAGAGGATCACTCCGATCATTGACCAGCTAATCTTCTTGCTCATGTAAAAGAACCCATGGCTGAACAGTGGAAAGTGAGACGAACAGCTAATCTTCTGTTGGTGCCACGGCCCCGCAACTTTGTTGGTAAGCGCTCTGTTTTCCGTCGGATTGAAACCAACCAAATGTGGCGATATATTGAATTGTTTCTTTGGTTGCTCGATCCTTGTTAGACGAGAAGAAACAGTGCAGTGTAATCACATCTACAGACTAGCTGGGATCATGCTTATTGGACTCTCTCTCTTCAGATGTTTTATGCTTTAACTATCGAAGCCTGGTGGGTTGCTTTAAGAGCATCCGCATAGTACAAGATTATGTTCCATTCTTTATTTTTTTAGGACAGTATTAAATTTCTTTCTTCACCCAGGCGATACTGCATTGTTGACTGTACGTGATTTGCATTTTGTCATCCACCTATCATGGATGATATGTGTTTACTTGATTCTTAAGCACTCGTTACATATTGCATGATTTTGGACAATCATGCTGATTCCTAGCAGGCAGTACGTAGCTGCATAGCCGTGCCTTTTCAAATAGCAGGCATGCTCATGGTATTTGCCTTATTTTATAGAATCCAATCCAATGTTTAGTTGCTTCATTCTTCACTCTGAAACTTGAGTACCCAATAATCGGGGCCAACAAGAAATTTGCATGGCATCGGTGAGTCCCTCATGATTTGTTCATGCATCTTCCAGCTCCCTTCTCACCGAGACAGCCTCGACAGCAGTACCCAAAGGCCATGCAGCGTCAATGTAGTATTCACCATGCTTCACCTTTGACACCAACGTGATAATCTTTATGGACTTTAAACCTACAATGCACACAACACGTCAATTACATGACATCTTACTTTTTATATTGTTTCATCACAATTCTCTTGCAATTCAGAATAAGTATTCGGAAGCAACATGCTACTAACCAAAACCATCCACAAGCAATGTGTACTGATAAGTAAGATCCATGCACAAGTACGGCACACCGGTATTCGGAAAGTTTGGGTATGCAACTTTTGCTTCTTTAACGCTCAATCGGCAAACCTTCTTTGCAGCTAACCTGAATGAAGCAGGAGTGGCCTTTGCGCTGGGGAATTTCCTATCTATGATCCCAACCTTTCAGAGAGAGAAAGAAGTTTAGATACTGGCTTGCACATGTCTATGTCAGAAAGTTTATAGATTAGTTGTTACTACCTGTGAGGCCAGAAAATAGAAGCTAGATGCGAGGTAGAGGTTATCCTGACCAGCTCCACCGCCTCCATTCCACACACCATTGAAGGTGCAACTCTTTGTTTTACATGGGGCATTCAGATTCAGTGCATTGGTTATCTCTTCCCTGCACTTTTCATATGCCGCTCCTTCTGGTGCGGCAGTAGCATCATATTCTTCTCCATGGTACGTGTAGTTGCCTTAAGAAATTGAATAAAAATTACATCATTAGGGTGTATAAGTTTCTTTATAAGAAAAACAGAACCAGTGATTGTAGGCAAACTATCAACATATTTTTACCACTAAATCCACGCAGCATGCAAGAGCTGAATCGTCCACTCTTTGCCTTCAGTATCTCTACACGGGCTGCAAATGCACCGTAGTGCAGGTAACTGCAAGGACAAGGTCTTTGTGATCATTCCTGTTGTTCGTAAAAATATTGCACAGTTTGCCATGAACACTATAAATTCAAACCTGTAAGCATAAACATTGTATTCTTTTCCTTTAAGATACTCTCTTGTCACGTATGAATCCTTCCCATCGGGTACTATGGGGGAGCTTTAGCAGCAGCATTTGCAGAGATGGCATAGGCCATTTGCACTGATCCGCCACCCAAGTCAACCACACCTACCGCCTGAGACTAATCCCCTCCCAATTTATCCAACAAATAATTTAGAGCAACCTACACCACATGTTATGGACGCTGAAACATAAAAAAGAGTACAAGCTAACATGGCAACATAAAAACACACAAAGAGGTCTTTGTTGTTCTGTTGTGTTAATTCATACCCATAGGTAAGATCCTTCTTTAGATCCCTCAAGAACATTGATCCAGTCAGGATTGTACTGAAATTTACTCTTAGTGCGGACAAGATCCCTAACCTGTATGCATTAAAAATATTTTTAGTCTTTGCTTAATATCATGTATGAGCTAGCTGATGGTTCATGACAAATCGAAATTGAAGCGCAAGTAAGATGAAACTACTGCTTGAAGAATCTTCTCTGTTTTTTCATCTCCGATAAGTCTCAAACCCGCAGTTGCCTGAAAAAATGTGGGTAAAATGAAAAAAAAACATAAAATTAACAAGATCGTTTATAAACTTTTTTTTTTTAAAAAAAGATTCTTTGTATGTTTGCCAGTTGGGGATAATTCCACACCAATTCGCTTGAATTTTTGTTCGCAATTTGCTTGAATTTCCTGCTAGGGCAATTGGCTTAGTTTTGTACAAATATGCAACCCCTAGATTGATGACTAAAAAGGTTGTACCAGCCTCAGTTGAAATCTGGGTGCATAGGTCTACAGGAATCAGTGTGTCAGTAATGACCATTTCATCTCGCAAGGAGAAGACCTAATCTTATATATATAGTGTATATAAACCCTCGATTCTCAACACTTGAATAAACTCGAGTACAGTTTAAGAATTCCTTAAAATATGGTTGAAATGACCTTGAAAGTAGAACAGTTGTACTATAAAATTTGCTCACGTACTCCTAGCCTAAGAGGGGTTCTTTCCATTGCTCTGGAGGGACAACGATTTTGGCCTTCTTAAGGAGAGGTATTAGGGAGTTCGCAGCCTCCTGAGGTCGTCCCGCATATGAGCTGAGCCCAGGCTTCACCTGCAGCAACAAACATACTCATGCCTGGGCAATCACAAATATTTGCTGAAAACATGATACATTTCCAAATGTGAACTCTATGCGAGTGCGCCCTTCGACGCATAGTAGACGTGAGTACCTGGGCAAAGATCTCCATTTTGTCGCCGATTCCGACGAGGTCCATCTTCCTGTCGAACCTGAAGACGTGCAGCCGGCTCCCCGTGCTACCGGCGTCGAAGATCACGGCGTACCTCCCCGGCCCGGCTGGCGCATTCTCGTCGACGATGACGGCCTTCTGACCAAGCACGGCATCAGGAAGGACAGAGGAGGCCAGCTGCAGGAGGAGAAGCGCCGTGATGCCAACGGAGTGAGCCATTGCAGCATGCTAATTATGCCTTCAGCCTTATGCACATAATGAGCGTAGGAGCGGCGCCTTTTAAAGAGTGAAACGGTTAGAGTTTTTCATGTCGGTGGTGTGCGTCGCAATTCAAGCTCGTGAGACTAAACAGTCCTCATTAAGTTTTTTTTTATTTCTTTGGCGTAAGGCCAGATTAGTATAGTATTCTGCATTCTGCTACGTTATTTTCACAAGCACTGCATCAATGCTTGCATGGGCGCTTCTCTATAATATACAACCTGCCAAGGATTAAGAAAGCTTGCATGTAAGATCCAATCTCCATGCTCACCATGCTCAGATTTGATTATACATTTTGCCTCATTAACTTATCTCCAAAGAAAGCTACTTTCTCTGGTGCGTTTTCTTTTTTTCCTTTCCTTTTTCCTTAAAAAGAATCATGAGAGATAAATTTAAAAAGGTACAACCATGTTCATCTGGGCTTATGATTCAAAACTCAAATTTTGATTAAAAAGTCAAGACTTGGAATTTCCATATTTCGAAACTCGAAATTTTCTTGTATTCTATTTTAAGATGTGATGGCTTGATCAGTAATTGCATAATCCTATATATAACAAACGTTGTATCATGGAGTCGGTGCTATGGTATTTGGTTGTTAAAGAATTCTCAGACTAAGGGTGATTTTACTGATTCAGGCCCCTTCTGCTTGCAGCACGTGAAAAGACCTTTATTTTGTGCTTCCCTCTCCAGCTAAAAGAAAGAAAGATTAAGAGTGGAGTACTGTTATATCTTAATATTAGCATATAATTAAGTTATGGAATAAAGCTAGCTTAGCTAATCACAACAGAATAAATTAACATATATAAAGCATAAAGCATAGAAGAGTGATGGTGTTAATTTTAAGTGATCCATTCGTGCATAGTGAAAGCTGAAAGCGGCTAGAATGTGGAGTACGCGATGGACAATCGGCAAGCGAATAAATTCTAAAGTTACTAGCATTACTTTCCTTTAATAATTGCCTACATTTTACAATAAGGTGTGTTTTATTACTGGGCGCTATCTGACAGTCGCCTGAAATTTCCCAGTTTTTTGTACTTACTACAACAGACAAAAAAAAACTTTACAAAGCAAGCAAGGGCAACATATACGAAAATACTGCAAGGCAGGGTGCAACATAGTTAATTAACAACAAATGAAGTAACTGCAATATGCACTAATACTAGTTGTAACATCTGGAAAAAAACAACTGCAACATGCCAAAACTTAGACTAAGAGAGCAAAATTTCAAGCGCCTGAAATATAGGATGTAATTTTTTTTTGCAAAAGTTATTAATAAGTTATACAGCTAGATTTATGTTAGATCATGAAAATTGATGTTTTTCCTTTTAATTGTATTAATTATCGATCAAAGGTTGAAAAGTTTGATTGCACATATATCCCTAAATGATGTATATTACAAGAGCGAGAGTAGTATGTTTTAGGCGCTTGTCCCATCCACTAAAGAATCTTTTTTTTTCTTGTGAAAGATGCAAAAACCAAACTCACTAAACATGGTGTATAATTTATAGTAAAAATAGCTAATATAAATGAGAGAGATTTAGCCATGATATTCTCAACCAAAGTTGATATTCTCAACCAAAGTTTTCAGATATAAAGCTAAAAAAGACAAACATCAGAGATGATGAACGTCGCTCTCAGGTATATCAAGATTCAACTCCTATTCATAAAGACTTTGAAAATACATGTCACCAAACCCCCCCCCCCCGGCATAACCAGATTCTTGAGAATTTGCTTCGTGCTTGCGTGCTGACTCACGGCAAGGATTGGGAGGCATGTTTGCCATTAGCTGAGTTTTCATACAACAACAGCTATCCGGCGAGCATCAAGATGGCACCGTTTGAGGCCTTGTATGGACGTCGTTGTCGGACTTCCCTTAATTGGGTTGAGGCCGGCGAGAGAGTCATCCTCAAGTCAAAGCCAGCAGTTGCAGCAGGGGAGACCGTTGATTCTGAGGAGAAGGTCATTTCCACGCCAGATTTAGTGGCTGCAGCAGAGGAGACCGTTCGCCAGATTCAGTCCAACTTGAGAGCAGCAAAGTCTCGACTCCCCCCCCCCCCCCACAGTCGCCCACCCCGCTATGGGCACAGGGAGGCGAGAACCACCGCTTTTAGAAAATCAGCCTAAATTTTGATTCTCGTCTCGTTTCACTTGCATTTTCTTTCGTTCGGTCTTCGTTCATTCTGAGAGTGGAATCAAACCACTCCGTTTGGATTTCGAGTCCAATGGGCAAAAAGAGGATTTACAGTACATGTTTCTAAAACTCCAAAAAAATTCCCAAAGACATGAAAATTGTAGGTAGAAAACATTACTATCCAAAAAATCACAATGAGAAAAAACTAACTTTGGAGATGCAAGGAATGGAACCCCGGACCTCTAAGAAGATTTTCATTAGTGCTCTACCAATTGAGCTAAATCCCCAATATTAATTAAATGCAAAATATAATTATTTTAACTTTTAAATTATGGACATCGGCATTTATACTAAACAGCAGACTCTCAGACTATTGGGAGAAAAGAAAATCATCTATCCATCCGTTTACCTCCGTAGGACTGAGTAATTAACAGATCACATAAAAATATCTATTCCTACTTAGTGAGTAATAAATCTGCTGGTCAGTACATATCCGTTTCAAACAAGAAAGGCTGCAAAGGAAAACATGGCAAAGAACGCCTTTTCCTTGGTACTGGGAAGGGGAATGCCAACCCAGAACCAATTAGCTGCGGCTTCAAGTGTCACTAAGCTGAACGACCGTGCACGGCTGCGGATTACTTTTAGTGCATTGCAGATATATTTTAACTCAGATACTCCTTCCATACTCGTATTTCTGTTCGTTTTGGGCGTTCCAAGCGGTTTCACAATTCTGTTCATTGTGCAAATCGAGCTGCACTCTAGACGACTTTGCCCTCCCGCTCGCATGGTCCGAGACGGCTCCTTTGCTTCCGCGCATGCAATTAAACACAACACCTCAACTCCAACGTATCGTCTTCAAAGGAGCAGCGCACGCCCGGCTCGCACTTGCAACAGCATGCACGCCTCGCCGCCATAGCTCGCACGCCGCTTTCGCTCGTTCGCCGGTGCCGCTCCGCTCTCGCTTGCTCGCCGGCATGGCTCGCGCGCTGCCGTCGTCCGTCGATCCAGCGAAGGTCGTCGCGTCGGCGTCTCTGTACGACGTCGTTTGTCTTCAAAGTTGTCTTGTGCGTTCATGTCTTTTGCGGCTAGAGAAAATAGTACAGAGATGGAAAACATTGAACTTAAAATCTGATCAGTAGCAGATCATATTGAAAACAAACTGAGTAGCAGACACTTGTGGTTGAAGGTTCGAGCTCAATTCATCACTAGGTGGTGCCAGGTTCAAATCAAAACCTATTCAAACCGAACATAAGAAACAAATATTTGACGAGCTGGAAGATGTGTAGCAGAACGAAAAAAAAGCAGCGACAGCACCATGCGCGCGCGAGCGGAAAAAAAAAGGCAAATCGTAAAAATAAAAGGAAGTGCGAAGCGCCAGGCACGAATCGAACCGGGGACGTCGCTACTGCAACCCAGGCGCGCGCTAGCCAATTGGAAGGAGAGGGATAGCTGTTCAGTAGCAGCACCGAGGTATATTTAATAAGGGCAACGATGGAAGATTAGACCCATATTAACTCCACCTTGCTATGCTAAACCTTGTCGCCCAGAATTGTGAGTATGGAGGGAGTACTCCATTACTATATACCTACTCTTCAACTTTCATATGAAATCAAAGCTAAGGTCAAAATAACCAGAGAATACGATTTTTAACGAAAGAGACCTCAGGTTCGTAAGTATGAATGCTAAAACAAGATTGTATGGGTAGAATTCACCTGATTTTTATTTTTATTTGTTTGGTAGTATCATCTATGTCTTTTTGTATTGATCCTTTACATTATTCAATTGAAACAATTAGATACATCATTTATGCATTTAAATTTTTGGAGCAAATGATTCTATTGCGATCTTTACCAATGCTTGCTTAGTAAATGGTTGTTTAAATTGTTTAATGAGGATGGTATATGGCAATCTTTACTTAAGAGAAAGTATTTGAGGAATAGCACTTTTAACACAGGTACAGAAAAAACTTGGTGACTCACATTTTTGGCCAGGTCTAATGAAAGTACAAGAAAATTTTCTTAATTATGGTTCATTGCATCTAAATATAATGGGATGAACATCAGATTTTGGGAGGACAAATGGCTAGGTAATTACCCCTTTAGTCTACAATATCCTTCAATGTACAATATTACTAAAAAGAAGAATGCAACCATAGCTTCTATTTTTAGTTCGGTACCCTTGAATATCTCTTTTCGACGTAGTTTGGTAGGGAATAACCTTGTACTATGGCATGATTTGGTTGCTAGAATTGCTCATGTAAGATTAAATGATAGATAAGATGCCTTTCGATGGGAACTACACCAAAATGGCTTATTTTCTGTTCACTCAATGTGTAATCCTTTAATCTTTAATGGCAATGTAAGAAAAAATAAAGTTATATGGAAATCCAAGATCCCTCTTAAAATTAAGATTTTTATGTGGTACTTGCAAAGAGGTGTAGTCTTGACTTTGACAACCTTGCAAGATGAAATTGGAATGGTAGTAAAAAAATGTGTTTTTTGTTCACATGATAAAACTATCCAACACTTGTTCTTTAACTGTCATTTTGTTAAGTTTATTTGGAGAATTGTTTATATTACTTTTGGTTTTAATCCTCCTGCTAGTGTTGATCACTTTTTAATAATTTCTATGAAAACTATGTTGATGTTTCCTATTATTCTCAACTTTGTGCGTGTGAGAGCAGACATGTGTGCTGCAGCTTGATGTAAGGCGATGGTTGTAGCCCCTCTAGGGGGGGGGGGGGGGGGGGGCAGGGGGGGGG